>JAGFPH010000097.1:315306-338699 GCA_018207615.1 Philaenus spumarius
TGGCTTCAAAAGTATCGGTACGCCAGATATCAAACATTACAGTTCGAATAAAAAGACGTAATTTACAAAAACACAATATAACGGCTACCATACGACAATCTATGCTGCATTGCAAATAAGCAAGTTAGTTTTTTTTAAGTGTAAACTTCTAGCGCACCTAGGCGCACTAAATTTACTTGAGTTGGGTATATAAGTGTAACAGACTGTCCTGCCTCATAGGTTTATTATACAGGCCGCACCTCAGCGCTATGTTTGCTGGGGGGTGAATCGGATTTTACAGTCACGCAATTTCTGAAACGCTCTATTGTGAAACGCTCTTTTCCATCATGCATTTTCTGAAACGCTCTATTCCGTCAGATTAAAAAAGTGTTGGTCTTGTCGAGATTCGAACCAGCAGAGTCCATCACCATAGACTAGCGCCTTAGCCGGTTAGGCCACGAACGCATTGCTATTTTAGTACATTTGAGTTGGGTGTATAAGTGTAACAGATTGCCCTACGTCATATGCTTGGTCCGTTAATTTTAACACAATGTATAGTTTAATTGGTAATATCTCTGAAATGGACATTTGCTTCCTCATTTCGTAAGTTGTGTAAAAAGTTTACATTTTTCCCGTGTGGTCTGAAGGGGGCGCTTCCCTGCCCGCCAATTGAATCTGATTCCCATAAGAGCAATGCTACAGAATAAGTCATTTTTTTCCGTTAATTCGTGGAATAAATTTAAAAATTTGGATTCATTTTGAAGTACTGTCATATGCGGATGTTGATTGCCGAATACATTTTCAGAAACCGTTTTATTGTTTTCATAAACGTATGATATAAATAGTAAAAAATAGTAAACTTTATAAATTTTTTACTCAGTTGCAAAAAGAGATATTGCAAAAATCCTTAGCAATCAACACCCACAATCTATTTTACTTTAAGAAAAAAAATACAGCTTTCGTTTTTTAACAAAAACAGCACAAAAATATGCTTAATAGTGAAGGTATGTTTTCGTTATTTAACATTGAAATTGGTACCCAATATCGTAGTTTTGAATGTGGAGAGCCGAGCCTTAAGCTCACAATTTACATTTTTTTAAATCAATTTATTTTCTTAAATAAAACATAAATTACACATTTATATTATAGTAAGGAACGAAAAATGTCCAGATGGGCCTAAGCCTGTGAGTGGGCACGAGCCAATCAGTATCCACAATGAGTATTAAATTCAACAATTGTATTGCATTAAGGGGGCGTTTCCCTGCCCGCCATATTGAATCTTATTCCCATAAGAGCAATGCTACAGAATAAGTCATTTTTTTCCGTTAATTCGTGGAATAAATTTAAAAATTTGGTTTCATTTTGAAGTACTGTCATATGCGGATGTTGATTGCCGAATACAATTACAGAAACCGTTTTATTGTTTTCATAAACGTATGATATAAATAGTAAAAAATAGTAAACTTTATACATTTTTTACTCAGTTGCAAAAAGAGATATTGTAAAAATCCTTAGCAATCAACACCCACAATCTATTTTACTTTAAGAAAAAAAATACAGCTTTCGTTTTTTAACAAAAACAGCACAAAAATATGCTTAATAGTGAAGGTATGTTTTGGTTATTTAACATTGAAATTGGTACCCAATATCGTAGTTTTGAATGTGGAGAGCCGAGCCTTAAACATTATCATGACGAGCTGAGTCAATCTACTAACAAAACTATGCTACTAACTATTATTAGGGTTAAGAATAGGAAAAACCTACTGGTTTTAACCGAAAACTGTTATTTTTTGTGTTTTGATTAATCGGTTTTACGGTTATTTTTTGACCCAATAAAAACAGTTTTTTTTAAATATTCAATAACCGGGCAAAAAACTGACACTAATATAATATAAAAATATATCCGATTTACTTAGTCTATAAAAATATTTAACAAGATTGCGGTCTTGCGTTGCTGTAGTTCTGGACTAGTGAAGTCGTCGAATGGCTGCAATTACATCACTTTTGTTTGCCTATTTTTCACAAGTCCACATTTCTGTTCCGAGTTCTACCAGTTATCAAGATTGCATTGACATAGTCTTTGTACCATGTAGTATTTTCTAAAATCGGGCACAATCTTAGTTTTAAATTATTTTAAAATGAATTAATGTACTTTTATTTTTGTAAAAGTATCAGTACAAATTTGTGTCTATACGTTGAATTGTGTTGTTGTTTTAAGTCTTGTAGTAAACAGAAAATGTGAAAGAACCTTTATGATTAGGTTGGACAATAATTATTTGCCATGAATAACATTATTTTATAATGTCTTATAGTGTATTTCATTTGATTTTTTCTTATATTTTAGTTGTAAATTATTTTAATATGTATTATTTTTATTTTTGCAAACGTATCGGTATAAATTTGTGTCTAATCGTTGAATTGTGTGGTTGTTTTAAGCCTTGTAATAAAAATAAATGTTTATTTTTTCATTTCTTGTAAATATAAAAAATGTTGTCTAAACGTGGTTGTTTTCTTCTAAAAAAAAAACGGTTATTTCAAAAACCGGTGTTTTGGAGCAATTATAACTGCTAGGTTAAACCGATTGTGAAAAAAAAACCGGAAAAACCGATAACCGGTTATTTTTACAATAACCGCCATCCCTAAATAGGGTTTCTAAAGAAGTTGTCCCTGCCAAACTAACAAAAAACAAGATGTTATCATTTATGTTGAAGCTCAAATGCACATTGGACCTTAGACAAGTAGTTCAGTCGGTATATATCAGACAATAAGGGAATGATGAGATCAATATCTATCCGTAAGTAGATAAGATACACTGTTCGGCTGCATCCCTTTCCAGATTCAAACAGCCATCCATTTATAAGCTTTTAAAAATAAATAACTTATAATTTTTAAACCGATGTAGCTTGTCCGGAAGATTTTGATACAAAACTTGTGCTATTTAATGCGGGTTAGTGACAGAAAACGTTTTTATTAGCTTGTAAGACCTTATCCTGAGGAAATTTGAAGAACGCGTTAAATGTTCATGATCTACTTTTACGAAAATTATGTAATTTTGAAATATATAAATTGGCAGGGTTCTGCCAAACAATTGCCTTACACTCGGTACTTCAAAAGTATCAAAAACAGCGTTTGAGGAAAAACTTCGGCTCTTTTTGCAAGCCGTTTTTAATATTGCTTTCTGAATTATTAAATTAAGTGGCTCAAGAATCTAACTGAAAGCCCCCCCCCCCCCATAAGTAAAAAAGACTGGCAATACGCGTAGTACGTGAGTTTTAATTCGTGGACATCTAGATGTTGCCTGAAAACATAAATTAATTTTCTAGTTTTTTGTTTTAGTCCATTCATTCTCTTATCGAACATTACTCCTAGATATTTATAGGACTCGACGCCTTCTATGTTTCTTCATAAACATGTATTATTAAGGTAATCACCACATGTGTATGCAATTTTAATCTATTACTGTCGAAATCTATTTTTGCCCTTAATTATAAGGGTAGGAACTTAGTTTTAGAGACATTAAGTGATAAAAGGTTTTGATCGAACCACTTTTTCATGTCCGATAACCCCTTATCGCCTTCAAATAAAATTACTGTATCGGCAAAAAGAAAGAATTTCCCTCAATAGGTGAATTAATTACTTTGTACTCCCCTGAACAACCCCATAGTCAACAGCGATCTGATCACTAATTAACTCCACATAGGCCTATAAACACAATTTGTTTATTGCTATATAACTAAACAGCTACTTAACATAACCAATTTTATGAAGCTTTCACTTTCTGGTAACATAGACTAGGGTTCATAATGATTTTTCAAAATCTTCAGACTTCTACAAGTGTTCCAACTGTAAAAACAAAATTTTTTCTACCCCTCTCCCAATTTAGATCTATTTACAACTTCTTTGAGAGATAACATATTAGCTTGTATGATTAATCCTGTACCTTCATTAAAAAGTGATCTATACACATACACTAAAACGTTGTTTATCTGAAATTCGTTTATCCAGACAAAATATGAAAAAAGATTTTTAATAGTTTAAATATTTTATTTGTGATGTACGTAAAGTACTGTAAGTATTTCATTAGTTGTTTAGATGTAACACAAAATAAATAATTTTATTGTTTCTGTAGTTTTTTAGCACAAATTATTAGATTTTTCCTTAAAACTGTAGACCTAATAATTGTAAAAACCGCCAAAATCGGTTTATCCGAAATTTCGATTATCCGGAAAGGGTCTCGTCCCATAATTTCGGATAAACGAGGTTTCAGTATAAATAAAATTGAAATGTCTGTGATTTCAAAATATAAGCTTTTTCTAAAGCTAACTACCAAAAGCTTTTTCTATTCACACATTATCAAAACCTAAACACAGAATTATAAATTTGTTGTCTATTTGTTTGTTTGGCCGGACTAATCTCCGGAATGGCTGGACCGATTTTGACGAAACTTTCATTAACAACTAGAGGACTATTCAGAGAATATTTTATGCTACTTTTTATTTCGAAAATTTTTAAAATTCCTGTAAAAAAATTGTACAAATTATGGACAAAATTAGGGATATTGTGAGTTAATTTCATCTGTCTTATACAAATTTTATTACAAATTTCATCTGTCTTATACAAACTCCTATTACACATTTTAAAATTATCAACAAAATTACGGATTTTGTTGACAAACGTGGCATTGTGTGTTTAATTCGATCTATGTCTTACATTATGTACAGGTCACAGCTACCCCTGCCTCTGTCCTAACCAATCATCATTTAATTAAAAATTCCTATTATTTTTTTTTTTTAATTATAAAAAAAATTAGGGATTTTGTAGTTGGCATCACCATATGTCACCGCAGGGGTTGGCGAGCAGTGTCATCGCCCCTAGTTATATAATATGTGTGTAGAGGAAGGGGTTGCATCGGTCTCCACAGTACTTTGTTAATTTAAGTTTAGTAAGAAAACCGTATTACTAAATCACATTTTTGTGAAACGATTATGTATTTAGCAATTAGAAATATATTATTTATCTTTATACTATAGCCCGTCTCAGGTTAAGTTGAGGAAAGCAGGGTGGGTAATTAGGGTCGGTTTCAACCGTCATAAAACTGACCCTTATTAATGCCGCCTGAGTGAACCTGTAGGACACTCTAGTTTAAAATTGCAAGTCTGTATGTCTTAAGTGAACATGAAAAAACGTATCATATATTATTATTATTTTTCAGGGATATTATACAAAACTATTTGCAATTTGATTACTTAGGTCAAAGGAATTAAATGGAATAACTACCCTTAAAATTAAATACTAATCCACTTAATTTTTCTCTATTCTCAAAAATAACCAATTTTACTAAAATTTTACAATTTACACATTATTAGTACCAGGATTTTTTAGAGAATATCGTCACTACAAACAAAAATTTTAATGGGGTAGTTGTAAAAATTATCGCACTAAATTCCTACAATCTATAAATCTAAAATTATTTAATACTAGGGGAGACCCCTGCGTGCTCCGCACGCCAACCCCCAATGGTACTTTCTAAAAATATATGTTATGTTTTATTTATAATAATTGCAGTTTAACCCATATGTCTAATTTAGATGGCAGTGAATTAAAATAAACAGTATATACCACAGCTGTGTTAGTTTAATAGCAGACAAATGTTTTGATTTTTACGTCTTTTTCACTCCATAAGATTAACATTGCCTTTTTTTGGGTGCCCGTGGGTCAAAGCCCTAGAGGAAATACAAAAAACTAAGACATAGGTGCAAAACTACATTACCTAAGGAACATTTCCTGAAAATTTCATGGCTTAACTCTCTATAATTTGTCCGTACGGCGACCCACACACACACACACAGATTCTCAGTTTTATTTATAAGGATTATTCTTAATTGATATAAAAAAAAATTAAAAAAACATTTGCAAATTGATTGCTTAAGTCAAGTGGATGAAATTGGATAACCACCCTTCAAATTAAATCAAGCAATACCGAAGCATTGGCAGGTCCACTAATATGTATATAAAATGTTTAATGGCACCCAAAAAAGTGTTCTGGGGACCATGATCGGTGCTCATTTACTACTCCCGATCTTACACATCAGCATAAGGTTCACTGCAAACTGCAATACCTCATCTTTCCTATTCGCTAATAACAACTATACTGTAATAGTAGGCCTATAGTAATAATACTATAATAGTACTATGTAGTATTAGTATTGTAATATTGTGAATCTTGTGTCTGGTTGCAAAATTAGGTTATAAACATCAAAGAAATTCTTGTTCGATTATTTATCTAAGTAAATCAGGTCAAATGCATTTTAAAGGTCGACCTTATCATCTGGGTTAAACTTTTCAATGTTCTCTTCCGTTGTTATCTGTTCAAAACAAAAGTAAAATCGACGATAATGCAATGGAAAGATACGCGTTGGGACTTATCGTGCAGAAAGTGGAAGTTTGCCCCGAGCCCCACGGGTTCAGTACCACTCGCAGATCTGCGTCAAATCTACGTACTGTCTGTACATCTGTTGTAGGTGCTAAGTCCTACACTGACGTAGTCAAGAGACTAACGGCCGAGGTCAGAGCTCCAGCCAAGAGACGAAGAAAGAGAGCTTCCCGCAAGGAGGTAGGCACCCTCGTTGCAACTAATAACAAGTTAATTTTAGAAGCCAACGCAAGCGAGTCGTAAGCAGGGACGTCGACAACGATTCCCACGGAGATGCCACCAAATCAGCGGCGAGTGCCTGCGAGCAAGCCGTCTGCCCACCACCAGTCCTGCCACCATCTCAACCGTAAAGCGGGTGACGCATTGGGTCGCCCAGATCAATCCGTGAATAAAATCCTTGCTGATCTGATCACAGCCATTTTGACCAGCCCGAGGTGAGCTGAGCCTCTGAAATGGTCGAATCGACCGTACATGCCATTAAATATTACAGTATGTTTCAGTGGAGATATAGATTGCAGCCAATAGTTAATGAATTGTTGTGTTTACTGTGTTGGTATAGGATGCAGGGTTGAACATACCAATTATTACACATAACTACTATCCTTGGCATAACTTCAGGACCTAAAAAAAGCAAAATGTTGTTCATACGAACATAGGTCCGGAAAAGATTCGTTTTCAAGATATCCTCCATTTTATTTATTTTTTACAAAATAATTCCACTGTTAAGATATCAATGGTGGCCCATTTAAGAAATGTACCTGTATATATAAGCCACTGTTCTACCAATGACGCAACAGGATGCTCCTGATGGTTTATTCGTGTACTGCATTTACTGCTTACGTCAGGACTATATTTTACATAACTATTCATCGCAACAAGGTGCAATTATTTTGATGAAGTACAAACAAGGTGAATCATTTCCGTCCGATGAAGAATGTAAATTTGTAGTTGCGTTCGCGGAACTTAATTCAGTTTCAACTTGTAAACAAAAGCAAGGATCACCAAAGATTATGCCACCAACAGAAATACGCATTTATGTGTAATACTTTATTCAGGATTCAACACCATCGTTTAGCTTTAGGAATCAAACTGTTTCGAAGCTTGTCAAACGATGATGTTGTATCTTAATATTTTTATGGTTGGCTGAAAGAGCACCCATTTCATAACTTGGAGGAATATTTAAATTGTAAAATCAATATTTAGTAAGCCTGGTTAGTTAGTTTTATGTTTTAAATTTTAATGACTAAATTAAGCTTGTATGTGACGAAGTCTATTGTAATGTTGTACATGTGTTGAAGGACCAATAAATGTTCTGTTCTGTTCACCCACATATCGAAATGACTGGAACATACATTCCCCATTATGACACAGCAAAATACTTGGGTATGCATAGATGGAAGGAACATATCAAGAATAAAAATGAAGAACTGAACATAAAATTAAGAAAGATGTATTGGCTGTTATTGGAAAGATCACAGTAATCAGTGCTAATAAGCTGGTGCTGTACAAACAAGTTTTGAAACCAATTTCGAATTACAGAATCCAGCTAAGGTACATATTACACTATCAAACAAAAGTCTAATTTCTTTGATCAAAGATTTTCCATCAAAGAAATTTGACGATTCTTTGACGAAATACTTCGTTCACCAAACTTTGATGAATCTTTGATATGTTTGTAAACTTTGACACAAATTTAAAAAAAAAGAATAAGAATAAAGTACTAAAATATTAATATAGTAGGCATTTTCTAGGTAACCTCCTAACCTAAAATATAAGTTTTTTTCAATTTTCATATAATATTCCCGTTCCTTTTATATTTATAATACGATGGAAAAATTGACATGCCGTGTTGAAGCTATGCAAACTTTAATTTTACATTTTGGAAAAGAAGAATGTTTGTGGAACATGCACACGAATGCCTACAAAAACCGCGATGCAAGGCAAAAACCTTTAGAACAAATTACAAATGTTTTGCAGCCTGTAATACTGGTTTGCAGTATAAGCTTAGCCTATGTTTTTTGTAAAACATTAAAGCGACTTTGATCATGTTTACTTTATTGTAAAAGTACTATAAAAGCGAGTGTACGTACATACGTACGTACGTGAGTAACACATAATATAATAGCTGATTTCACCCATCATACTTAAACAAACCAAATGTAGATTATAGTTTGAAGTTATGTTTACAACTCCAATCGTTATAATTTCTTGTGGAGTTTTTTTTTTTTAATATGAGTTATAAGTTCGTTAGTCAATAAAGTCCAAGAAGTGGAAGCACTTTGTTGATAGGAAGTAATTGTTTTTAAGATTTTTCACACCAGAATAAAACATTTTTGTGGTGTTATCTAAAAAAAAGTAAAGATATGAAATTGTTCTGCATTTTTGTCTCTTATACGACCTAATAGCTCGTATGGTTACCCCAAAACCTATCAGAACGTAAAAGTACCTAGTTCAAATAAATCCACGAGGGTGATTTTACAGTGGGGCAGCTTAAATCCACGAGGGTGATTTTACCGTGAGGCAGCTTATATCCGAGGCCGTAAGAGCGAGGTGCAAACTCGCGAGGCTGAGGCCCAAAGAAATTATACTAATATATTTCGTACACGCAGGCAGATATTCAGCCCCTTCGAGAGTAGACCAATTTCCCAAATAGTTGGTTAAAACGTATAAACTTAATTTTGGAAACTCACGCCAGTGGTTCAGCTGCGTTGTCGAATTGTTTATTATATTATTAGGCGATGATAACCACTTAGGTTTTTCGCCTTTAAAAACCAAAAAAATAATAAAAATTTATCACATTATTAGTTAAAATATACGCTAAAATTGCAAGTATTCATTTGGGTAAAGATAAGGGTATTGCACGTTTCTAAAAAAAATGCAACCCTCTTTCTTCAGACTCAGCCTCTCCTAACCAAAATCCTGGCTACGTAGAGGAGTCTGTACTACACAGTCCAGGCAACGAAGGAAAAATAGCAGAAAAAATTCATGTAGAACCCAATTTTGGCACAGTTGTAGGGGAAGGTGTTCTGAACAACATACTAAAAGTACTGATGGGTAGGAGTGGAGCTAAGGCCCCGGGTGCTCCCCAAATGTCCCCTTTTTCGGTTTTTCATTAATAATTTGAAAACTACTGCCTCTAGCGAAAACATGTCCATATAATAAATTAATCTACATTAAATTTTCTACTAAAAGGGTCCTTTACATTTTATTGCTAGGATAAATACTTAAGGAGATATGGAGGGGGGATGGTAATTATCAAAACATCGGTATTTATTCTTAAAAATTCAACATTTATTGTTCAAAATTACACTCCAAGTGCTGAGTATTTCACTATTAAGTGCTAAGCATTTTTAGGGCATATATATATTTTGAAAAATATAAAATAAATAAAAATTTATGTTTATGTATGACATACAGGTTGGGTGAAAAGTCTGAGAACGGCTTAATATTTCGTATGTAAGGAAAATTTGAAAGTAGATGGGATTGAGAAACTTACTCTATGTAAAAGTACTATTTCATTAAGATGTCAAAAATTTAGTCCGCCATCTTTGATCCGCCATTTTTAATGGAACTTTTTTTAATTAAGAAAGTGGTCATGTGATACATCATTTCAATGTAGAATTGTAAGACAAAATCAATTGTGAAAACTGCATATCCATATCTCAAACCGTTCTGAAGGTAATTGCATTTATCACTGCTGAAGTTAGCTGTAGGAGGATAGGCACTGTTGTCGTTTGCCATGGATTCATTGTCTTCCGAGATAATTTCAGCAGCTTTTTGTACAATTCTCTCACGTTCTGTCTGTTCATCTTTACACCTTGAATTGTACCATGTGTCGTTCAAGATTTTATCACCAAAAGTAAGAAAGGAGGCTACAGTTTGTCTGGTGCGTATTGTACTGACAACTATTCGGTCCCCATATTTTCCCCTCATTCTCTCTCTTACATTATGGTGGTTCTCCCGTAACCGGTTCCAACAACGCGTCCATAGAAAATTGGCAACTATCATTCCCTTCGATGGAGTCGTAGATTTGTTCCATTGCTTCTAAAATCTCTTCATCTCTAGGACGTCTAGCTTTTCTTTTTGAAGGTGTAGAGGTTAAAAAGAATCTTTTGTAACAATCCTCGTGGTATATTGCATCTGCTGCGTGTAGATCCCCAACAGTGCAGATACGTCTTAATACATCGTTTCCCCACTCGTCCTTCATTTCCTGCCCACGAACGGTAATGGCATTTTGAAACGTAGTCGTACGAATAATAAAACTTGATTTTTAACAATAAAACAAACAGTTTTTATAATTTCCCATTTCCCCCCTCCATATCTCCTTCAGTATTGATCCAAGCGAAAAAGTGTATAGGACCTTTGTTTTAGAGCATTGTAAATTAACTTCGTATAGGAACATGTTTTCGCTAGAGGCAGTAGTTTTCGAGTTATTGACGAAAACTGAAAAAAGGGACCTTTGGGAGGCCCCCGGGGCGTTAGCTCCACTCCTACCCATCAGTACTTTTAGTATGTTGTTCTACATACATTTTTTCTCTATTTTGCCTTTTTTGTCTTCGTTGCCTAGACTAACAGGCGTACCTGTCTTGATTCATTCTGTCTTTGTATTTCTACTCCTTTCGCACACTCTAAAGTGGCAAATGAAACAAACCGAGTGACCTTTTCTTTTGCGGGTTTGTACCGTAACCCCGTAAACATTGTCGGTTGTATTTTATTTGCTCTTAATACATAAACTAACACTACAACAGAAATACACGCAGCTAGAGATGTTAGGTGTTTGTATTTCTTTGAATCGTTCTAATAACAACTATTGTATAATTTCAGTGAAAGCCTTACTATTAGTTAACTCGCTTCATGTTCACGGTTTGATACTCTTGAAATGATTACTCAGTGAGGTGTACAACCTAGCTAGAGAATAGTGGTCTAGGCTTGGTGCGTTGAACTGTATGCACATAGCTTTTTCCTGTTTATAGATGCTTACACACTTGTTTGTTTTCAACGAACCTCCGGCGATCCATAGGAAACCAACGAACATTCAGTATTCATTTTGCAGTGAAGCTGTAAACATGTTGTAAATTAATAATATTTTAAAATCGGCTTAATTTTGTTAGGGGTCGTGTAATAGGAACATCAAAACTGGTGTTTTGTGAAAAATATTTTAAAAATTTACATATATCTTTATACACTTCCATTTATAACTAAATTAGAAAACTTTTAAATATTTTGAAAAAATTACAACAAATGTTTATTGCGTTTTATGTAGGCCTAAAGTTGGATTTCTTCCGTTACTGGAAATGTATTGCTTCCAGTGCTAATCACTTTTACAATTTTACATCAATCAATGTTTTAGTTGCATATATAAATTCTCTGGACTTTTTCTATGAAAAGCTTCCGAACACTTTTGGTTTGGGATATACGTGTAGTTAGTATATTTGGCGAATTTTTTAGAAAAAATCCAGGCGAATTAACAAAGGCCAGTTTAGCCACTTCCAGTGTTAACTTATTTAATAGTAACAACATAGATGTACATAATATCTTATTTGATTCACAACTTATCTTTTCGTATTTCCAGACTGCTTTTACTTTCTCACTATACTATAGTATATAGAAAGTATAGTGATCGCAAAAAAAAAAATCGATGTTGAGATTTTTGTGGAAATATTCGTTTTGGACCCCCTGAGTCCAAAAAAGTGTTTTTTACTAAATGTCTGTCTGTATGTCTGTACGTATACAAAGCTAGAGGGAAAACTATTCGATCGATTTCAAACGAATTTGCACCAGACATGTCAAGTAGACCTGTATAGATGCACGAAAATCGGGTTTGAAATTTTTTGAAAAGCAATCCCCTTTATGGCAAAAAAACCCCAAAAAATCTGTTATTCTTTTTTTATAAAAAAACTGCTCTATTTTGATAAAATTTGGCTTAATTGTAGCTTTTAATGTACTCTACCATATGCACAAAACCGCATCTTTCTAAAAATTCTCGTTTAGCTAATAATAATAATAACAGATTTTTGGGGTTTTTTGGCCATAAAGAGATTTGTTTTTCAAACATTTTCAAAACATTTTTTCGTGCATCTATACAGGCCTAATTGACGTGTTTAGTGCAAATTTGTTCGAAATCGATCGAATAGTTTTCTCTCTAGATAATAATAATAATAATTATTATTATTAGTTAATCTCCTACTTTAATAAATCACCTTTCCTTTCCTACTCCACCTACAATTATGAAGTTACAGTGAATCTGTTTAGTAATTTAAATTTAAAAAAAAGTTTGTAAGAAAGTATGTGCCAGTTCCTGGTACCGTTTATTTCAACTTGCTCTTCTCCCGTCGGTATTTGAAGACAGCAAAGATATTATTTTTGTTTTACACTGGTCCGTCTCAGCGTATATTTCTCGCCAAGCATCTGCTTTCATATATTTATTTGTTAAATGGTCCTTATGCAGAGGATCCCAAAGAATGATTGGTTTCTGTAGACTGTAGGAATCTATTAATTTCATTAAATTCGCTTCTGAACAATCCATATTTAATCACTGGAAAATCAGTATCTTGAAAAACAATAATCACATGCACACTGAAAACGACAAACCTTTCACGTTCCCGTCCAAATATGAACGGCGAACAATCAAAGAGTCCGTTGAAAAAACCTACAAGAGATGGATCGCCTCGCGTGCACAATTCAATGCGCACAAGTGTGTGCGCACCTTAACATCTACGCTTTATGCTAGTGAGACTAATGTAGATGGGAGACTATCATAATATATATATGTTATAAGAGACTTTGTCCAGACTGACTGACTGATAGAATCAACGTGGAGCAAAAACAACTTAAGGCACAAATACGAAAATTTAATAGTACATTCTGATGGGACCATAGAGGCACACTAAGAAAGGATATTTCAAAATGTTGAGTTTAAAGCGCAAAATTAGTGAAAAATTCTATGCCCCCCACCCCATAAGAGATAAAACAGCTGATTCTTATCAAAAGCTTAGCAACACATGTTTGTTGAATGCATTTTTACATTCATTACCATAGCAACCAAATTGGCAAATTTAGAATCAGTTTATTATTTTTCACAACCAACAGCTTTTTTAGGTTAGGTTGTCAAAATAAAAGCAAACACAAAAAAACACAACGAAAAATGCTTATTGTATTAAAATTCAAACATCTGTTGTTACTTATTATAAATAACATAGGCTATCTGATTTAGATCAAAAGCTTAACACAATTTTAGGTTAAGCATATACTGAAACAACACACGTATATTGTAAGCATTTCCATTTATTACCATAGCAACCAAGTTGGCAAATTTAGAATCAGGTAATTATTCTTCACTACTGTTTTTTTTTTAACTAGCTAAAAGCAAACACGGACAAAATTCATCGAAACAGGCTTACTGTATTATTATTCAATATCTGGTATCGTATATCATATTGTTTCCTTTAGTTGGCAATATCAACATTTGTTTGAAACGTTGATTATTTGTTATTTAAATATTAATGATGAAATTACAACGCCTGCCGCAATTCCAATTATTGGGGGTTGCGTGTCTATTATGTTTAGATCACCGCTACCCCCATCACACTACTTAGATTCAATTCGGGGGTTAACTCGAAACCCTATATCAGATAAAACAGCTGTTCGAATAAAAAGGTTAGCAACCAATTATTGGATATAGTCTTGTCTATTTCGATCTCTGCTTGCATTAGCTATGTATAAGTCACCGCTTAATCGTCATTTCCGTATTTCAGAGTATACAATAATCGGTTTTCATTGGTCACCATGGGTCGCCGCCGGGGTTGGTGAGCGAAAGGAGCAGGCGCAGTGCTCCTAGTGTATTACATAGAAGGGGGCTCAGCCTCTTATTTAGTACCAAGACCCGGCCGGAGCATATAGAGGGCCAGCATGACACATAAATACAACTAATGTTTACAAATTGACTATCTTGAATAATTAACAGTACAGTATGTGATCTGTTTATTCACCATGTCATACAGAATCCACCTTGGCATTTACAAATGTCGGAAACAAACTGTAAATGTCTCAATCAAATTTAGAGGCACTTATTATTTTGATACTAAGCATTAGTCTGCATAACAACAGGTGTGCAGAACAAGTGCGCGCTAGACTTAATGAGATGGTTGCCCCTGGCCTAGAGTACAAGAGCTCTTTGTTTTCCTATAATTACCCTTTTGTTCTATTATTATGAAGGCAATCCTGTGGTGATATGAGGAATGTACAATACACTAGCTGTTCAAGATAAGCAGAGACAAAATAGAAACATTTAAAAAACGCTAAACCACCTAACTTTCAAGGTTAAATGTTAAAGCCCATGTATACATATTGCCTTGCAAAAGTTCGGGTAAGTCAACGACCACATCTTATGTGGTCGTTGGGGTAAGTACTGTTTGCTTATAGTAATTGATGAGTACTTAAAAAAAAACTCGCTGAGATATTCCAGCCCCAATTTAGGTATATTTAGAACTTCTTTAAATGATAATGAACATAGAATATATTCGTCATGTCTTCTACGACGGCAAAAATAATCACGAAACCTAACTGACAGTGTTGCCAGATCTATTAACAATAATCACGAAAGTTGTCAGTGTTGACAGATCTATCAATAATAATCACGAAAGCTGACAATGTTGCTAGCTTTATCAACTTTAATCACAAAATCTAACTGTCAATGTTGCCAGAACTATCTATAATAATCACGAAAGTTGATTGTGTTGCCAGATCTATCAATAATAATCATGAAAGTTGACAGTATTGCTAGATCTGTCAACTTTAATCATGAAATCTAATTGTCAACGGTGGCAGAATTATCAACAATAATCACGAAAGCTGACAGTGTTGATAGATCTATCAACTTTAATAACACAATCTGTCAATGTTGCCAGAACTATTAATAATAATCACGAAAGTTTACAGTGTTCAAAGAACTATCAATAATAATCACGAAAGCTGACAGGTTGCCAGAACTATCAATAATAATCACGAAAGTTGACAGTGTTGCTAGATCTGTCAACTTTAATCACGAAATCTAGCTGTCAATGTTGCCAGATCTATCAATAATAATCAAGAAAGCTGACAGGTTGCCAGATCTGTCAATAATAATTAGAAAACAGACAATGTTCCTACCTTTATCAACTTTATTCGCGAAATCTAACTGTCAATGTTGCCAGAATTATCTATAATAATCACGAAAGTTGACAGTGTTGCCAGATCTATCAATAATAATCACGAAAGTTGACAGGGTTGCTAGATCTATCAATAATAATCACGAAAGTTGACAGTGTTGCTAGATCTCTCAGCTTTAATCACGAAATATAATGTTAGCAGAATTATCAACAATAATCACAAAAGCTGACAGTGTTGCCAGATCTGTCCACAAAATCACAACAGGACCTTCTTTTAAACGATAAAATACACGATAGTTCAAATGCCATATTCAACACAATTATATCTATCCAAACATCAGTGGATCATGTTGACTCATTGAACACAAACATTATGAGTGGAGACCACCTTCTTTAGCAGTGTGCACTTGACTTCCACAATGAACCATGCATGGTGATCACCTTTTCTGTTTCAATGTTAAAAACTTGTATAGTGTTTTTGTTTTTGTTTAAGTGTTTTTATAGTGTGTGTTACGTGTATTTATTTATTATGGCTGTGTTTGAATATCTGACGATGACATCATAGCAATGTCGAAACCGGTAATATAAAAACAAACAAACAAGGATTGTGACGGACTATATTAGGAAATAAACAAATTTTAATACATTTATTGTTTAGAGACACTTCTTTATGTATTTCTTTAATGTCTTTCAAGATAAAAAATAAGTTTTCTTTACTTAAAATATATATTTTTTAAATACCTTTTTCTACAACCTGACAATATTGGGTCTCTGGCTACGAAATGGTAAACGGTTTCATTTCATAAGGAACATACATAACTTGCATTCCTAACCCAAGGCTTGAAGTTAAAATCTATTTGCTTTGTTCTGACTTTAAAAACTCAACGAATTATATTTACATTTAAACTATCTAGCCCAGTCGGTATAGGTTAAAACTACCAGTAATTTGCAATACGGCTGATTTTTTTTATAAGTACCTTAAAGTATGTAGATTAACATAAAAAAAAGTTTACCAGTCTATCGATTTCCCTAAGTCGAAAAAAAATCGATTATCATTTTTGTTTTCGATTATCCTTAATATTTCGAGCTGGGATGAAGATAGAGAACAATATAGAATACCACCGTGTAAGGTGTATTTAAAAAAGGTTGTATGTATTTATTTCGTCCTAGCAATGGTTTGTCTGGAAAAAATTCGATAATGCAGGTATGTATTTTGCAGCAGGGGAAATCACTAAAAGGGGGAAATTTCATTCATATATAAAGCGTTGGCTCATTCTAAATTGGCAGAATTTTAATATATCGAATTGAAACTTGACAAAGGAGTTAAAATATATATTTTAAACATTTATGCTGAGTCTCAGCTTGTTATCTTGAAAATTACCCGATCTAGAGCCACTTGACTTATCGATGGGTTTCTCGATTTTAGGAGTACCGGATCCACCAATTAATTTTAAACAGCTCCAGTTTAGAAAATTTTCAAAATATCAACCTGAAAGTTTTTTTAAAAGTTAAATATATAGATTCAAACAAGATCAAGGGGTATAAACCTTTTTTATTATTTACTTTTCAAAGCACAAGTAACTTAAAAAAGTATAATTTTAGACCTTTTTAGATTTTTCATCAAAACGCTTGAGTTAATCAGCTGCAGATTAGTCAATTTTTTAAATATAGTTTTTAAAATAAGTATAGCAAAAAACAATTGTGTTTTTAATTTCTGTACCAATTTTTAAATCGATATGTTCAAAAATGTCGAAAATGGAGTCGTTGAATCCAAAGGTGTTATAGTTAAAACGAGATAGGTAAAACAGAAGACTATTTTCAAGCGCCTCGTTTTTAAAAATAACATGAAATAAATCGTTCATACTTACTAAGAATATTTATACTGGTGTACTCAACTTGTAAAACAAATTTGATGTTGATATTCCAAAAATTGACGAAACTGGAATAGATTGAAATTAGTTTGTGCGTCTGGTACTCCTAAAATCGATAATCGAAATCGACTCCTAGATCGGGTCATTTTCAAGATAACAAGCTGAGACTCAGCATAAATGTTTAAAATATATATTTTAACTCCTACGTCAAGTTTCAATTCGATATATTAAAATTCGGCCAATTTAGAATGAGCCAACGCTTCATATATGAATAAGATGTTCCCTTTTAGTGATTTCCCCTGCTGCAAAATACATACTTGCATTATCGAATTGTTTCAAGACAAACCATTGCTCGGACGAAATAAATACATATGACCTTTTTTGTTGAAAAATACCTCCCTTACACGGTGGTATTTTTTATTGTTCTCTATCTTCATCCCAGCTCAAAATATTAAAAATAATCGGAAAAAAAAATGATAATCGATTTTTTTTTCGACTTTGGGAAATCGATAGACTGGTAAACTTTTTTTATGTTAATCTACATACTTTAATGTACTTATAAAAAAATTAGCCGTATTGTAAATTACTGGAACTTTTAGTCTAAATTTACCCCTACCGACTGGCCTAATCAGCAAGGTAGCTTCTACTGCCAAGTTCAAGGTCGTATTGTTCATGATACTGAGCATTCTTTTCCCTAACCAAACAGTCTGTCCAGCAACTTAATCTGATCGCATCAACAATAAATGTCAGCTGTTCGTAGACTGTCAGAAGTATTTCATTCCAAAATAAACACCAAACCCAAATTTCCGACCAAGCTCCACCAGCGACACCAATACACGTTTCTACTGATCATCTTCTTAGTGAGAATATTTGGTGATTTTTCGAAAATTAATAAACCTCATGATAGCATGTTTCTAAGTATAACATATAATTTGGTGTGTTTTAACAAAGTATTTTAATAAACCTTAACACTCCCTCTAGTTGGGTGATTTCCTTATAAGCTGTTATGACCCTTATGGTAAGAGCTAAGTTGGAAAGTAGTAAATGAGGACCGACCATGGGCCCCATAACACGTTTTGGGGTGTCATTAAAAATTGTATATACTTATATATATGTTCGCACTCTAGCTGCCGCATTTTAAGTCCGATTTGCAGTGGCGTAAACAACACCCCCGCAACACCCACGGTGCGGGGGGGGGGGACGCCGCGACTCGGGCACATAAAAAATATATAAAGGAATTAGAAAAATAAAATGTAGTAAACACATTATCATCAAAGTAAATTTTACAATGAACAATATTTCATTAAGATATCTTAATAAAACTGTTCCATAAAATAATATAACCACAGCTCATAAATCTGAAACCGTAATCATTATGGTTAAGAAATCTGTTTAGTAGCAGTTTAGTATGCCTGTTAAACTTTAGTAATTAATAAGCGAACTATTGGCTCCCACATCAAACAAATGTATTTCATTCACTATGTCCACACTTGGTCGATTTCACGTGCTCTTGGCGCATGCTGCAAAGCGCATGCGATAAAGCACGTGACGCATGCGGTGTGGCATTCCTTTTTTCAGAGAAATCCACCAGATTTCGTACGCGCATGCTGCAACGCACGCAGAATGACAACTGTTGATCTTCTTGCGATTGTCTGTGCGATTTTGCCTGTCTAAGGTTAGGAGTTTATCCTAGAAGGCTTATCCTATATCCTAAAAACAGTCTTACCTTGATTAAAAGTTTATATTTTTGGTTTTGGTGTTTATTAAGTGTGTATGTGTAATTTTAGGTTATGTGAAGTTAGTTATTTATTACTGTTGTGTATTTACTATATTTAAACATGAGTTCAGATAAAGTAACATTGAATTTTATTGAAGGCTACAGGTGTCATCCTATGCTGTGGGACACAAGTGATAAGGCCTACACAAACAAAAACAAACGGAATGATGCTTACGAAGCATTAAGCAAGAAATACAACATGACAGTAAAAGGTGTGAAAACAAAAATTAAACCTGCGGTCCTATTTTTCGAAAGATCAGCAGCAAATTTTAGTGAAAACAAGTGGAGCTGGGGCAGATGAAAAGTACGAGACATCGTGGTTTGCGTATAAATCCTTGCTGTTTATCGGAGATACGTTAGCTCCACGATTTACAAAGGACTCGTTGCAAGATGAAATCTCCCCCAACTTAGAAGACAGAGATTTTGTAGAAGAAGACATAACGGTAAGTAATTATAATTATTATAGTAATACAAGAAAATTTTTATTTGAATAGTAAGCATATAATATTACAAAGAATTACGGTAACATTTTTATCTTTTAGTTCACTGTAGGCCTGAGTACAAAATGAAGTGATACAACTAAGAAAGATTTTACTTATTGTAATTTATTTAGGAATAGAACCAATTTCAGTTAGAAAATAATCCTTGAACTCAGATCTAACAGCTTTGGCTCTTTGTGCCATATTCCTTGGAAATGATGGCAGTGGTCTCATGCCGGTATCCCCAGATGTTACACTCCTCCAACTGCCTGAAACCACATCACCCGTGACAAGATTTTCTCGGTCAAAAGTACCTGGCGGGGCGTAGTGTCTACATCCATCTGGTTGTGAACGGAGAAAGTTGTGGAGATATACACAAGCAAGGACTATGTCAACAACAGTGCTTTCCACTTTTATCATTTGCTTTGAAACTCTGAATAAGTACATCAAAGATGTAAATGAGTCACCCGTTGCTAAATATCTCAAACATAATAATATAGCTAGCCTGATCTCTGGGGAACAGCATCTCTGAAGTATCATTCTTTTCTATTTTTGGTCTCACTATATGTAGAAGGGTATAAAAGTTTTCTCTACTCATTCTGGTAAAATTTTTAAATAGCAAATTTTCGTTCTGCTCCAAATCATTCAATATACCATAGTTCCTTCTTTTCAAGTACTCACTCATCCACATAGATCGAGGTTTTCTTTCACGTTTTCGTACTTTTGATAACAATGTACAAGCTACACTAATACCAGCTAACACCACTGCGTCGTCCATTTTGGCCAAAACAATCCTGCTTAAAGCATACAAATGAAGCATAAATGTGGACAAAGTTGAAGGCATGCGTCAAAAGCTTGCTTGGTACAGCATGCGTTAAACGCAAGACGAAACGAAAGTTGATAAGAAAGTTGAAAAGAAAAACGCAACAGTGTGGACATAGCTATTGAAGTAAATGTATAACCACCGGATGTTAGGTTAGGTTAGGAATTGGAACGCGTTTGACGCTAGTCACGTTACGTGGCACAGCGCGACTTTTTGTAACATACTGGAACGGCCAATCGACCGATCCAATTGGGGTTAATTAATTACATTAATTAAAATAAATTCAAAGTCAATATAACAAAGGATTAAAGCCAAAGGGTGTCAGAAAAGCCCAAAAGGAAGATAAAAAAGTAGTTTCCAATGTGAAAATAGTATTTAGTAATAGTTTTTGAAATTGTGTTAGTTAAATACGTGCAGACTGTGACGTAGGCTTTAGCGACAAAGTCGAACAAAAACCTTGCAGGATCTGACAGGAATTGACTTGTCCAGTCTTGTCTAAATTTGGTAGAAATGAATTAGCATTGAAAGATAGGGGTTTATAATTTTATAAAAAAAAGTTGTTATTATTAGATTTATGTTAAAAGGAGAGTTAAATAAGCAAGGAGTAATAAAAATAATTTTGTTATGATAATTTGTTAAAAAGTTATAGACAAAAATGTAAGCGTAAACAAATCGATTTTGCAGAATTTGAATAAAATCCAAAAACAAAGTAGAGTCATTTGTAGAGTTAAAAAGGGTTAAGAAAATAAGGTAATAAAAAATATAAAGTTATAAAGTTTTATAGCTTAAAAATAAAGTGTAAAGTCATTCTTGGGCATAAAAAGGCCAATAACTCATAAAGTTCAAATGTAATTAAATCATAAAAAATAGCATTTAATAGAGTCAATAATAGGGCATAATCAAGCCAAAGTTCAAAATATATAAATAAATAGTTTTGTAAAAATAAAATAAATTAATAAATTTTTTTATTAATTCATAATAAATACAAGGGAGATTCATTAAAGGGAAATATTGATAAAATAGAGTATATATATGTGTAATAAATTGTAATGCCATGTGAGATATGAAAAGAGCTTTAAAGGGGGGGAATGAGACGCCGAAAACCAAACGAAGCCAATTAGAGTAACAACAAGCTGAATAACTAGACAACCAAACAAGCTATCAAAAAACCAACACCAGATTTAAGCGTTTCAAGACCAACCGAAGAGGATACAAGCAAGAAAAAATGGAGAATTTCAAATTTACAGGAAATAAATTTCAGAATTTAAGCAAAACTAACGAAGTCTATAACTCAAGAAGGAAGAGGAGTAGAAACACCATTCGAATTCCAGGGAAACCAGAAAACGTCAACCAATCCATAGAAGTCAACAAAATCAAAATCCGACCACGCAAAAAGAAGTTATAGAGTTTGGGTGAAATCAATGCAAAAATTGTCAAACGACAAGTTCATACAGGCACCCAAGGCCCAGGCTGCGAGGGGAAGTGACGTCACCGGATCCACTACGAAGAGCAAAACATTGAAATTCAATAAATGAAGATAATAATTAAATTAGGCCTAATCGATGGGAAATAAAGGCACTAAAATTCATCAAATAAATCAGGAAATATATTAAGACCAAAAAATATATTTCTAAAGCAAGAAACCTGGATTTCTTGTTACATAGAGGAAGATGCTGGTTTGACAAGTAAAAAGTCGACGATAGAAGCCTGCATCCCCTTTAACATCAGTTTAGCACGGAACGCCGACGAGAAGACATCTGACCAAGCTCCGAGGGTACTTAGAGAAAGTCAAAGGGCGATCAGTTCTCGGGGTGCGTTACGTTTCTAGCTCCGGCCTAAAGCTAAGTCGGGTCGTGATAATTTCGGGAGAAGAATATCCATATAAACGGCCTATCTTGCCAAAAGATACTACAATCAACTGGGAGAGGACAACTTTAATTAAGTCTAGGAGAAGACAATTGTAAGCCGAAGAAACCATTCTGGGGACCAAGGAGAACAACTTTAAATCGCTGGAAATCAACAGAAGGAATTACGCGTCGAACTTCTTGTGTTCTGTAAGTGGCAAACGATCATTGTTACTTATAATTTTAAATAAATCCCTTTTTTACAAAATAATAAATAAATTAAAATAAATTAAATAAATAAATTCAAGTAGATTCTGGGGAAATTGAATAAAGTAAACTTGTTTAGTAAATTTCATTACTCACAATGGCAAATCGTCGTATGTAAATAATATAATCATTAATATACCAATTTTAATTAATAAATTAATTAATCACTTTGCTACTTTTCAATATATGTAATTATAAGTTAAAGATTAATAAATTTCATTGTGCTTTTGAAAATAATAATTTGTTGTTTCAAAGTTAATGGATTTATGTTAATTAATAAATCGTTTTTGAGTTTTCAGTAGAAAATTTTTGAATATATAATTTACAAATCCAATCAAATTAATCCTAAAACCATTCAGTGCTCTAGTGTAATTAAGTCAGCAGGTGAGTTATTCACGGATCACTACAAATTTAACTCCAAAGGGAACGATCCCGAAAAAGAGTCTAGAATTGAGCTAGTGTACTACACAAAAGACAAAAAAGGTCTAACTAATTTAAATTTAAAAAACTTAAGAATAGGAAACAAAAAGTTTTCCTTTTCTTGCCCTCGCCAAACCTCTCAAATTGTTCTAACGGGGTAGGTAGTACAACGGAACAACGTCAAATAAGGCCTGAAAACACTTGGGTGTTATTTGATGAGGGAAAGTGTTAAAGTTAACAACAAAAGGTTGTGTTTATTGAAGAAATTAAGAGGGTAGGGAGGTTTGCGCGTGGCAAGTGGCTCCCGAACGTGGGGCGAAAACCTTGCGATCCCGAAAAAGAGAGGTTTGCGCG
>JAGFPH010000097.1:338709-382089 GCA_018207615.1 Philaenus spumarius
GGGCGAAAACCTTGCGATCCCGAAAAAGAGAGGTTTGCGCGTGGCAATACGTAAATGAATAGATTAGCGCATATTGGTAACGCGACGCTACGCAGCGCGACCCGCGTGGCACAACAGACATGTGGCACAGTGGCAGTTACAGTTTCTTGCGCCACACGTCTCACGAGTTTAGAACTCTACTAGCGCTCAAAGGTTTTGGTGTCCAGTTGTGCATTTTCTATTTATTATATTTTTCAGATGTTGGCCCAGGAAAAGCTCATAGAGGCCTAAAAAATGTTGAAAATAAAATTGAATTTATTTGAATAATTAAGCTGATTTTTCAATAAACTTTTAAAAAGACGTAATTTTTAATAAAATAATTATCATAAAATAATTTTTAATAAATATATATGTCTACTGGATTATTTATAAATATTTTTTGTTAATGAATTAAAACTGTGTTTTATATTATGCTCTCTGCATTTTTAATATGATATAATTTTTAATAAAGTATTTGGCGTTTGACATTAACCCAGTAAAAATAAAAATGTCTTCATAAAGTCATAAACTAACAAGTGAAAATGTTTAAGGTATGTCCATAGAAAGGACATAATATGTATCATCCCGTGCACTTCTGTGAGTTTCGGTTCATCCGGAAGTAGTTAGTAAAAAACAGCAAGTAATTCTGAAGTAATTTTAAATTAGGTTAGATCTAATAAAGTTTTATCCGTAAATCATTCATTTTAAACATTCTAAAAAATAAAATGAAGTAAAACACACGGTCTACTGGGCGAGAGTTGGGAGCAACTGCGTTATAAGCGTTCCCCAAAATATTATACCCCCTTCAAAGTATAAGCCCGCCCTCGTGCTATCGACCATAGGTCTACTACATGTTAACCGACAAGTATTTTTACATGAAGAAAAAGAAAAGCTTTTAAGTAAATGTAATTATAACAACTTATAAGATTTTTGTTAATAATAAACCTTGATGTTTGGTGTTTTAGTCTTTCTTTACCTTTTAAAGATGATAAATTAGTTTAAACGTAAAGCTTTCGTGTTCTTTTGAGTATGATACTTTATAAAATTTGCATATTTATAATGCTACCAACAGATAGATTGGTTATGTAAATACTGTCCTATACCTAAATTAATTTACTTTCATTTCAATTTAGAGTCAAATAATGTCTAATACAACCAGTTAGTAGTTACATAAAACACCGTGGAGTGGGGTAGCTTACGGGTGTTGAGGGGTCATCTAGGGCCGAGAAGTTGCGACTTCGTTTTTTGTTTTTTTTTTAGGGGGGCGCAATTCATTTCCCTGCGGGGGAAGCCAAACAATGTAGTTACGCCACTGCCGATTTGGTCCAAATTTGGTATACACGTTGGTTGTTTAAGTCGCTCGGACGAGTTCGTTAGCCAAAAGAATCCAACAAACAGAAGCACGTTTTTTTGACAGGAAGTAACTATTTTTTTTAAGATTTTTCATACTAGGATGAAACACTTTTAGGGTTTTATATAAAAAGTAGGTGTACGATATTATTATGCAGATTTTGCTTTTTTACACGATCTTATAGCTAGCTTGGTTCCCCCAAAATCGACCAAAACGTAAAATACCATAAAAGTACCCGGTTCAAATCCACGTTGGGGCATCTTCTGATCCGAGGCGACGTCCAAGTTTGTACGCGTTAGCGAAGTGAAACAGTCCATAATCTGAGGCCGAAGGGTCGAGGTGCAAATTCGTAAAACAAGTTTTTCCGCTGCTAATGGAACAAAGGAGCGAAGCTGGAGGTAAACAAATTCTACTAATGTATTTCGTACACACAGGCCTTATTTATCGATGTATAAACACACTGGATCGCTGGCTGCGTGTATTGAATACTGTCCGGCAGGCCTAGCCGCTTCCCACACCACTGGTGGGACAGCAACAAGACGTGAAGCATTCAAAGCTAATGCAACGCCCACAAATGTTTTAATTTATTTTGCTCAGCTTCAACAACGGCACCAAACATTATTTGTAAAATAATAATTTTAATTTCTAAACAATATTTAATTGTTATACAGTATGTAACACTTATTTTTATAGTAAACTAGTGGACCCAGCAATGCTTTGCTATTGCTTGATTTAATTTAAAGGGTAGTAAAGTTATACCATTGCATTACATTGCTTTTGAAAAAATAAACTGATTACAAATTTGATAGTAAAGTTGCTATGGTAATGAATGTAAACAAACATGTTTTACTAAGTATTTTATACGAACAACTGATTTTGTGTCCATACAAAAGAGGCTGTTTAGTTTTTCCCAAATTTGAAACTTTTTCGGGAAACTTTTCAAATTTTTCTTTATATAAAAACCTAGTTTGGACTATTATGAACATTTTAAAACAAAACATAACCAAATTGGTCCAGCCGTTCTCAAGTGATGCGCTTACGAAGGAACAGCAATTCATTTTTATTATATAGATTAACAGTTTGTGTTTAAACTATTATTATTGTTGTTGGATAAGGGTAAGGAAAAGTTTAGGGAAAAATAAACTGAACCAAAACCATAATGAAAAACATGATCTGCATTAGCATTTTAAACCGCATTTTATTTACATAAAAGTATACCTATACATTACACTTTAAACATTGTTAAATAAAACAAAGCTTTGTAAATGTAGCTCGCGATGTTTTGAAATGTTACAAAATTCCGTTAAAATGTATAATAATTTTATTCACTACTAGGGACTCGGCCCCTGATCGCTTCGCTCGCCAAACCCTGCAGTGACATATGGTGATGCCAATGCAAACTACAAAATCTCTAATTATGTTCATAACTTTAACATGTTTTTCCATTTTTCATTTTTGACCCCTCAAATAAAATAAAAATGGCGGCCGGACCAATTCTCTCAGTGTAAGCTTTTTTCCAAAGCCAGTTTGTGGCTTAACTGTAAGTCGAATTTAAAAACTAATATTTTGCGGGTAGCAAATTAGATTTTCAACAAAATTGTATTCTTGATTTTTTCCTGTATCTCAAACGGTAAGCTCACAAAATGACCGTAAACTTCAAATTTGTAAAAAAATAGTCCAAGTTATTGTATTTCAACCATTTATTCAACACGTTTATTCTAAACCAATTCAAAAGTGTTCCATAGCTTTTTTGTAGATAAAGGTTCAAAGAATTCATATATGCCAGTTTTGCCAGTAAGAAAATGATTGAAGTAAAATTAACAAAGTGATTAGCTCAAAAAACAAACATATTTAGTAACGAAAGGAAAATGTTCAACATAAAAAGTAGTAAAAAGTTTTTGTAATTTTTTTCATAAATGTAAAAAAGTTTCGTAATTTAGTTCTAAAATAGAACTGTATAAAAATATTGATCAATTTCAAATTTCTTATTTTTAAAACACTAGTTTTTATGTTCTTCCTACAAGACTGCTAACAAAACTAGGCCTGTTTTGAATAGTAATTTAGGAATACTATATCCTCTGCCCAAAAATGACATATTATTATAAAAAAGTGTAGATGATAAATCAAAGAATTGAACTGTATACAACAACAACAACGTGTATCACTGTCCATCTATCACGCTGCCCACCGCGGGTCTAGCCCACCAGTGGAGGGGGAAGCTCCACGCCGGCCGGCTCGTTTCTCGAACCTTTCAGACTACTCAGCGCGCAATCCAGTGTGTTTATACATCGATGGCCTTATTCAGCGCCTTTGCGAGTAGACCAACTTCCCAAATTGTTGGTTGAAACCCTAAACATGTAAACTCATTTTTGGAAATTCGCTCAGCTTACGAGCTAGAATTATTGCTTTTACAGTAGCAGTGTTGCCATTGTAGCTTTAACAAGTCATTGTTGTTTGTATGTGAATGCAACATGATATTTAACCACCATGTTTATAAAGTGGACAGTAACAACCTGATTGGGAGGTCTTAGCACAGGGTCATAAGACCGGTTGTTATTTCCTACTAAGTAGTGAATATATTCTAAGAAAAAGTTTTGGTTATAATATACAGGCTAATTCTGTAATTCGGGGGGGGAGGGGAGAGTTCATATGGGTCTAAATATATTATATAACAAACTTTCTACAAACATATGTTCGGAAACGCTTCTTTTCTGAAACTACTAAAGACTCGGCAGGAGTGAAAAATATTTCCGAGTTGACCACAGTTATCCAAGTGGCAGAGGTGGACTACTAGTGAGTTTGTGTGCGATTCATTCTTCCGCTAGCACATATAGAACAACTTCATAAAGGTGGAAACAAGAGTGTTACAGACGTAACCGTGACTGTAAATGTACTGAAATGCGCATGCGTGACAATGTATGTGCGTATGTATTATTAAAAACAGCTTTCTATGACACATTAAAAATGTAACGTTTGTAAACCTCTAGTTTCCGCCTTTATGAAGCTGCCCTATATTTGATAGCGGAAGAATGAAACGCACACAAACTCAATGCTAGTCATGTACATCTCTGCCACTTGGAGAGCTGCCGAGACTTAACTCATGGTGTAAGATACAAGTAAAGTATTTTAGATTTGATTATAGATTCAGGAGTTTAAATGGCCAATTAAATGTATGTAGTAAGTGAAGGTCGGAGATAATATGTAGGATTTCCTTAAACACTAATAATTGTATGTTATTAGCGAATTTCCACAAGAAAGCTCAGCTATTGCAGTAACACTTATGGTGAGAACTAAGGTCGGGAGTAGTAAATGAGCACCGATCATGGTCCCCAGAACACGTTTTGGGATGTAATTAAAATAAAATGTATGTAAATTATAAAGGGAATTTTGCGAGAGGTTGGCACAACTTCGGTGATGATAGGGGACCTAAAAAAAGCAAAATTGTTCATATGAGCATAGGTCCGGAAAACCACAATTTCCAGATAACCACCATTTTGCTTTTTTTTACAAAATAATTCATATCTAGAGAAATGTTTGACTGATTGAGTTTAAACTTCGCATGCAGTTTAACCTAACAATGATATATTTTTTAAGTAAAATAAACGATTATATAAAATTATTAGTTTCAAAATGGCGGCTCTTTGAAAATTTCAAACCTATAGGCCTATTACCCAAAAACCGTGCATTTTTAACAAAAAGTGTCAAGATATCTTTTTTGTAGCCCTTTTAATTCCCAATCGGATGAAGGATAGTAGTTAAAATAAAGATAATAATAGCATATGTACAAACAATATTGTTGTGTTTACTGTGTCGGTTTGAACAAACCAATTATTACACATCAAGTTTGAACTCAATCGGTCAAACATTAATTTCTCTAGATATGAATTATTTTGTAAAAAAAACAAAATAAGGGATATTTGGAAAACGAAGCTTTTCTGGACCTATGTTCATATGAACAATTTTCTTTTTTTTTAGATCCAAAAGCATTTTTTTTATGTCCCCTATCATGCACTGAAGTTGTGCCAACATCTCCCGAAACACCCTGTATATAGGCTATGTATTAGCACTCTAACGGCCGGATTGGTCCAAATTTGGTGCACACGTTGGTTTTCTAAGCCGCTCGGACGAGTTCGTTAGCCACGAACTGAAAGTACGTTTTTTCACAGGAATTAAAATTGTTTTGACATTTTTCATACTAAAATAAAACTTGTTTGGAGTTTTATCTAAATAAATAAATGCATGAGATTATTTTGCACATTTTTGTTTTTTACACAACCTTATAGCCCGTCTGGTTCCCTCAAAATCGATTAAAACGTAAAAGTACCCGGTTAAAATTCACGTGAGAGATTTTATAAATGACCAATTCGCAATGAGTTTGCGAGTGAAGCGAAGTGGTCCACAATCCGAGGCCGCAAGGCGGAAGTGCAAATTCGCTTGCTAGTTTTTCCGCTGCAAGTGGATCGAAGAAGCATTTAAGTAGAAGCTGGTGGTTCAGGTGTAAACAAATTCTACTAGTTGCTGTATCGGCGTGGTGTCGCGTCCGTAAAAGTGTGAAATCAGCCAAAAGCACTGTTGTCGAACTGAATTGGAATCTATTATTTCAAATATATAAACATAATATAAGGTCATCCTCCTGCGTCAGGTACGCCAACCTGTTAGCTACAAGGACGCCATTTTTGCCTTCTAAACGATAACCAACAGGGCTGACTATTCTCCATAAGCGTTGCGCTTCTTATAAGTTCTCAGTTCTGTATTCATTGTTAGTACCGCCCGTTTTACCTGAGCCCCTGAATAATCTGTCCGTCCTCTCCCTCTACTCTTTGCAAGTTCAACCCAATACAAACCGAATCAGTTTCAGTACCCCTGCCCCCTTCAAGTCCAACGCTTCTTATGAGCGGTAATACCTGGAGAGTAGGCACAATTTAATAAGACCTTTCTCGAAGAATATTCACTCTAGTTTAATGATTAGTTTTCCGCTAAATTCAATATTTCCCGAGATATTTAAGAAAACTTGTAAAAAATACTCCCCTCCCGCTCAATCCCCACCTTTGGGGAATTTTAGTATGTTGTACAGGACACTCGAATAAACAACTATACCAAACTTGGAGATCCCCTCCCCTATTTACCATATTTTTTAAGTGAAAAATTCTCATGGCCCGTACGGCACTTTTTGCGAGGTCGAATGAAATCTCGCGCTCTGTACCGTAGGCTTGCTTACCCATTGTATTTTAGATGCGTGTAGTAAGGCTGTATCACACATACAAAATAAGACAAAAATTATGTATGGGTTAATTCAATAGCTGTATGGGTTAATTAATTCACGACACGCACCGATGATATGGAAATTGTACTTCCTCATTTTGTAATTTGTGTTAAAATAGTTTACTTGGTAATACCTCTAAAATTGATATAGTACTTTCTCATTTTCTTGTAAATGTCTAAATTTGCTAACTTGCTTGCTATCTATGATAATGAATGTAGATGCATTAAAGAAAATTGTGTTGGTTCAGTGTAGGCCTAACCTAAAATTATGTTGTTATTATTTGCCTATAGACAATCATATTTATGTTATTTTTTTAGATTTCAATTTTAAATGGGACAAGATAAAAACAACTATCAAATTTCAGATTACATCAATATAAACAACGATTTATATTACGACAGTTTTCACTTCTGTCGTTAGTCCCACGACTGCTTTCTTTCTTTTTTTGCTAATTTGACCGGACTAATAAAGAAGAATTTCTATTTTCTACCGTATCAGAAAGTAGTAATGTCATTTTATAGTTCAGGCACGTTTTATCTTTCTGTTAATTATGAATGAAAATAACTTTATCCGTACCGTTCAGTTCAAGGTCGAATCTCAGTAAACAATAGCCTAATCGATCAGTACTTACGTCAATCCATATAGTCCTGAAAACATTTTATTAATTGAGGAAACTCTCAAAATGTTTGTAACGCTTCATCACACTATGAAACTTTCCGTTTCAAAACAAAATATTCTAAGGCCCAACCAATAGAGATTTTTTCCTGTTATTGAATTTAACAGCAAGCGACATCCACAGTGACTTCAAGGGTAGCACATAGGTATGTAAAATACAAAAACTTTCAGGCAAGGAACTTTTGATCATTTTTTAAGTAAAAACTTCTATAGGCGCACCACATCCAAAAATATTTGCGGGTGAATCGGGCTCTACTATACAGGGTGGTTATAAAGTTACTCCCCCCCCCTTTAACTTTTGTGTTTGTTAAAACAAACAAATATCCTTTGGGGAACGATACTAACTTAACCCAAAGTATCTTTTGAAGCAATCGGAAATTTTGAGTGTCCCCTAAAAATGGGGGATTTTGGGGGCAACTCGAATTTTTTAAATGGGAAGTATGGTCATGCGATACTTCATTTTAAAGGTCTATTTAAGACTAAGAAAATAACATAAATAAAATAAAAATCGGAACACCCAAAAAAATGGCGGCCCTAAACGTGTTGAAAAAAATCGACATAAAGTTGCTAATATCTCGAAAAGGAAGAGTTTTTAGAAAAAATTTCAAGAGACAAAAAATGTTTATTTCAAAGTGATTGACCTAAAGAATTGCGTTCAAATCGATTTCGTAAATTTGATTTTTTTTTTAATTTTCTAAGATGTAGGAGTCGACTTAAACGTTTTGATGAGAAGCTAGTCATGCGACATGTCAAATAACACTGCCTTTTCAAGTGTTCAAATAGTTTACTTGGTAGCCTAGTGTTAAAATAATGAAATTTCAGATTAAACCAATATGACTAACGATTTCTATTCATTACAGTTTTCATTTCTGTCGGCAGTCTAGCGACTGCTTTCTTTTTATTTATATTTATATTTGTTATAAAAATAACAATAAATGAAGACTTTTGTGGGTTTTTCATTGATATTATAAAAATGTATGAATGGATCACGATACTTCCTATGAGCCGATTGTAGAGATTTAAGAAACCTACAAAATGTTTTTTTATATACCCCGATCGGACCATTCTTAGCCCAACCAATAAAGATTTTTTCCTGTTAACTGAATTTAACAGCAAGCGACATCCACAGTGACTTTAAGGATAGCACATAGGTATTTAAAACACAAAAACTATCAGGCAAGGAGTTTTGCGCATTTTTTATAAACAAAAATAATAAGGAATTAGGGCTTTTGTGGGTTTTCGTTGATATTATAAAAGGTTATAGATGGATCACTATACTTCCAACGAGCTGTTTGTAGAGATTTAAGGAACCTACAAAATGGTTTTTTATAGACCCCAATTGGACCATTTTTCACCGGGAAAAGTCGGAAAAACGCTTAAAAATTATAATTTTCCCAAAATTCATATCTTTGTTAATTTACAACATTAAGAGCAGATCTTCCGGAAAATGATTGTTTACTATGTGTACTTCAATTATGAAATTTGTCGCATCTTAAAAGATAACTGGAAGTAAATATTCTTTTAGATTTTTCACACTGGAATTAAACTTTTTGTGGTTTAATCTGAAAAAAATTAATATAGGCGATACTTCTGCACATTTTTTTCTTTACACGACCTTATAGCCGGTCTGCCCCCCCCCCCCAAATTGATCAAAACGTAAAATACCCGGTTCAAATCCACTTGGAGGCAGCTTCTGATCCGAGGCCGATTTCTGGGATGCAAACTCGCGAATATTTTCACTTACCTCTTGTTTGAATATTCCATCACAAGTGTTTAATTATAAACATATCCGAAGCACAAATCAAATTATTTACAAGGTCAGTTCCACTGTACTCATTACTCAGAGATTAATAAAAAGTAAAAATAAATTCTTGTGTTCTGAACTGAGCTTAATTAAAAGTAAATTAAATTTTGATTACTGGAAGTTTAGTGTTGAAAGTTTTTTAGTCAAGATGTTTAGGCCAGACAAAAGAGATAGAATGTTTCTTTCAGTAGGTGATATTGATTTATTTTACAACTGTTCTGGAGAACTTGTGTTCCGAACTTGGGACATGGCAAATTAATAAATTTCTCCAGGAAAAAATTGTTGGAAAATTGGCGTTCTCAACGTGAGGCGTCGACATCAGAAAAAACCGTCGTAAAACTTAATTTTGTAAATTCGATCTGAGCGTGGTCGAATTACAGTATTACTAAAAGTATCATAATATTTTATTATTTGTTATATGATCTGCGTGTACATAATATTGTAGTGTCTTGATGTTTTAAAATGACAAAATGATTACGATGATTAAATACGCCTCTGTAATGTTTAGTTCATTAAAGTACACATATCTCATATGTATATGTGAGTTAATGCAATGACTAAGATTTCTATATTAGCATTAATTAACCATATTTGCCAGGCAGTTATTGTTGTCATAACTAAATAGTTTAATTAACAATTATTTATAGCCTTAAGAGAACATGTTAGTCGAAATGTCACATCAAATAATTAGCTTGTTTACATAAAATGCAGTTGCCCTCTTGGCTGTACAGTGCTAATTTATGATATTTACACAGTGATCGACCTTATAGTACTGGTTGGGTTATTGCCCCTTGGACTACATGCTGGGTTCAACTCCTGGGGGGAATATTGTACTTTTTTATACTATTTTTTACGAAATATTCTCGATTTGTATCAGTTTTGAAGTACTATTCTCTTCTATACTAATATTAGGCCTATAAAGAGGTAAAATTTGTTTGTTTGAATGTAGGTGTTAATCTCTGGAACTACTGAACCGATTGAAAAAATAGTTTTACTAATAAAAAGCTTCACTATATCTAAGTAACATAGGCAAATAATTCATTTTGATAAAAACATTTTTATTTCAATATTTGTAAATTTAGAAAAAGTTCTTAGGTTAAGCCTAGACTGATAACCACCATAGACTGATAAGACTGATTGGCCATAGCAGCCAATTGAATAAAATAACAGATAAAACAGCTGTTTGCTCTAATATTTCCATTAACAGCTGATTTCAAACTTTGAAGCAATTATTTGTATTTCTAACTTATAGGTTTGGTTTTTATTAAAGTGTAGACCTGAACATTTAACATTATTTACCATCTTAGCTCGGGGGTTATTATTAATCCTACACCTTCATTATAAAAAAACATAACATGATTGTGTGTATAGAAGGTTCCAACGCGGTTCGCGTGCAGAGCACACAGGGGTTTCCCCTAGCTAGTCATAATTTTAAAACACTGATATTTAAATAATTCGATCACGCAACTGAACCGCTAACGAGAGTTGCTAATTTCCAAAAATAAATTTATATATTTTAGGGTTTCAACATTCGTGAAAATTGGTCTACTAGCCCAGTATTGAAATGAAATGAAGCCCAGTATACAGGGTGTCTTGCGACCATAAGAACAAACTTTGTCACGTTATTCAGCATGTCAAAAGAAACAAAAAATAAAATATAACATTTGTGTCCTATCTCATTCCGTTTTCGGTCTGTCTGTCTGTATGTGTTTTTTACAAAATACTTAATATTTTTAGAAGTAGAAAATATATTGAGCTCAAACTTTGTACACCTATTTGTTACGTAACCTTTTATCGCTGTACGAAAAATTAGAACAATATTTAAAATATTTTTAAAATGGCGGCCGTTTACAATTTTTAAAGTCCAATATCTCAAAAACCGCTAACTTTACAAAAAAATTACAAGAGACAAACAAGTTTACTTTTTTTAATGACAAACTCAATGTTTTTTTATTTTTTCTGTAGCTCAAAAGACAACAGAGATATTGACAAAAAAAAAAGGAAAAATGTATTTCTTGGTAGTTGTCAACAATACCCAGAATTACTCTAGAAACAAAACATTTTAAAGTTATTTTGAGCTAAAATAATAAGTTATTTGCATAATGTTCCGAGCACTTTCTGAGCTGATTCCACTAGCAAAAATAACGAAAAAAGTTAATTTATTCATAGGTCAGGAAATGCTTCGTTAGAGAGTTACAGCTAGCAAAAGATTTTACCCGTGTTTCAGATTACTCACAGAAACGAATCCCTATTGAAATATGTAGGGCGTTAATTAAGGTGTAAAATTTAATTTAATTTACCTAAAATGAGCATATAAATTTAATAAAATAGGTCCCAGTTCTGTAACTGCAGTAATTGTTGCGATATTTGACCCAACACACAAAATTTTGTCCGAATTGAGACCGATATTGAGACGATATCGTTATTTTTGCTAGTGGAATCAGCTCAGAAAGTGCTCGGAACATTATGCAAATAACTTATTATTTTAGCTCAAAATAAGTTTAAAATATTTTGTTTCTAGAGTAATTCTGGTTATTGTTGACAACTACCAAGAAATACATTTTTCCTTTTTTTTGTCAATATCTCTGTTGTCCTTTGAGCTACAGAAAAAATAAAAAACCATTGAGTTTGTCATTAAAAAAGTAAACTTTTTTGTCTCTTGTAATTTTTTTGTAAAGTTAGCTGTTTTTTTAGATATTTGACTTTAAAAATTATAAACGGCCGCCATTTTGAAAATATTTAAAATATTGTTCTAATTTTTCGTACAGTAATAAAAGGTTACGTAACAAATAAGTGTACAAAGTTTGAGCTGAATATCTTTTCTACTTCTAAAAATATTAAGTATTTTGTAAAAAACACATACAGACAGACCGAAAACGAAATGAGATAGGACACAAATGTTATATTACATTTTTTGTTTCTTTTGACATGCTGAATAACGTGACAAAGTTTGTTCATATGGTTACAAGACACCCTGTATAGATATATACATCCCAACTTGCATTAATAGGGGTAACAGTTTTTTCTAGAACTATTAGGTATGATAAGAAGAGACTGAAAATAAGTTTGCTAATTCGAAAGCCCTGGGGAGACTTTGGTAGGCGAAAACCTACCTATTGGCATTTTTTTCAGTGTTTCGCTTATAAGTAAAAAACCAACAAGTCCTACAGAAAATGTAATCCTTACCAAAGTTAGTACTGTAGGCAAAAATCCCTACAAAATGCACTAGTTAAACTTAATTCCAAAAATCTTAAAATGCAGGGATGCACTCATTTTTACTTTTATATGATCGTTTATGGTGTCTAATTGTAGGGAATTTCCATGGGTAAGATGAGATATTGCAGTGACCCTTATGAAGAGACATAAGGTCAGGAAAAGTAAATGAGCACCAATCATGGTCCCCAGAACACGTTTTGGGGTGTCATTAAAATGTTATTTATGTATGTGTGTGTTCGCACTCTAGCGGCCGCATTTTACGCCGCTCGGACGAGTTCGTGAGTTTCAACCAACTATTTGGGAGATTGGTCTACTCATGAAGGCGCTGAATAGCTGAATACGTGTACGAAATATATTAGTAGAATTTGTGTGCACCTTAGCCTTGACTCAGGCTCACGCGCTGCTTCAAAAATATTTCCTATCAAAATCGCTGCGAGCGAAACGAATCCATCGTGAGTAGACCAATTTCAAAATAGGTGAAACTCTAAAACATATAAACTTCATTTTGGTATTTCGCTCAACTCACGTCAGCGGTTCAGATAGGATCGAATTATTTTTAATTAATTTTAATTGAATCACAGGGTGATTTTAAATAGGCCTAAATGTTTCTTTGCGGGAAAAGTGATTTAAAAAAACAGTTTATGTAGAAAATGTTTTTGGTTGAATTTTTCGAAACCCTAGTCGACGGTTACCTCGTTTTACGTTGGCAAAACTGTCCCCATCAACGCAAATAGTTTATTAATAAAATCTGTGGATTTGTGAAAACAATAAGAGAAAAATTTCAAAATCTAAAACGACCACAGTTAGGAACTTTGGTAAAATGAGCGATAACTGATGCGAAGATGAAAGCTTTGATCGGACTTGTGTTGAAAAGTTCAATGGTAACAGTTATGAGCTCATAGTCTGTAAGCGGCACGTGCTTTCAGATAACAGTCCTTGGGGACAACACATGTGATTCTGTTCCGAGAAGAATTGAGTCACAACAGATAGAGACCGTTCTAATTGCCAAGTAAGTCCAGCAAATAGGCATTAATAGTACAGCAAAACCCGGTGCAGGTTAACCGATTTTAACGTTTTTTTTTTAAATTTCGTCTCGACGAGTAGAAAAAGTTTTTAAAAAGGTTTGTGTTCTCTACCCACCTTAATTATTCAATGAAAACAGTTTTTTCGTACCTTTTTTAACGAGCATTTTAGTAGTTTTTTATGTTTAAATATTGTCGTAGAGTTTCAATTTGTTTTTCTTATATTTATAAATTTCAAACGAATCGGATGAACATTTTTACTAAAACAAAACAATTTTTAATAAAAACATATTCATTCATAATTAATTATGCGCGTTCATAAAGTTGCTAGCCTATTTAGTTTAAAATTATATTTTATGTATAATTTTTGTATATAATATTTTATACATATATAGTTTATGTATATTTTAAATTTCATATTATGTTCAGAGAAAATTGATTTTTATCGAAGACAAGTTCATCGAAACTGACGAGACTGCTTATAGGCTAATACGCTAGTCTTAACGAAATTGTATTTTTTTAATATAAAATAGTTTAATTTTTAAAGAAAATGGTAGCCATTTTGTATCCGCCATATTGAATTTTCATATTTTATATATATTCGTGATCAGTTCTTCCCCAAAAACCCAAATAACCAGTAGGCCTACCATCCAAAAATTTGGTATAGAAATTGAGATATTAGAATTTGAAAATTTTGTGGAACATTTTATAACTTTTCCGCTACACGTATCATCAAAAACTATCGACAGATTTTGGCATTTTCGACCACTTAGTTCGTGTCGAAGAAAAAATGTACAGAACAAATTTTCCAATCGCCAAAGTGGTCTCAGATTTCGCCAAAACCTAGCGTTGAAAAGCTACAGTTGTTTAAAAAGTCGGTAAACCGCAATGTTTAAGAAAAACGCACACTTTTTGTGTTTTAACTCCTAAACTATGCAACCTTCTGAATCGGCTCGGTGGCTGTTTGAAAGAACTCGGCGAACTGAATCCAATGAGTATTTCAAATTGAATACAGGTGCTACCAGTCTAAAGTTATAAGTAGAAACCTGCCCAAAGGAGGACGAAATTGTCGTTTTTAGTCACGTTTTGAACGAAGGGACTTTTTCGTATGCGGATTTCTCATAAACCTTCCCGAAGAAATGCTGAGTCTAAAGCCTCGCGCGCACTGGGTCGGGACGGCACGGACGGACGGTACGGACGTTCCGCACTTTTTTAGTGGGGCTGCGCGCACTGGATCGGTCGGTACGGTACGGACGTTCGGCAGTTTTGGTTACCACCACAGTCTCCTCATAGCTTTTTTGATGCATGTGTAGTGAAGAGAACGCTATGTTAAGTGAAGAAGAGATTGTTGTTAGTCTAATGGTGGTGGCAGAAGAAGAAGAGAAGTCAAGAAGTGTAACAAAACGCAGATTTTGGGTTCACAACATAAATCGCAAGAGATTAGAACTTGGAGAGTTTCACGCTCTATTTCCAGACTTAATGGAAGATGACTGCAAGTTCTTTCAATACTTTCGGATGACACATCAAAAGTTTGAAGAATTGCTACATGTTGTGAGTGCGGATTTACTGAGAAAACGGACCAATATCAGAGAACCAATAGGCCCTAAGGAGAGACTAGCAGTCTGTTTAAGGTAAGTCAGTTATTAAGGCAATTAAATAATGTTAACTAAAAAAATCTGGTAACCAACAATTTATTTTTTAATATTGCGTAATAAAATTACACGTCATTATCACTAAACTTATTGGTTACATATGTATGTATTGCAATTACTGTAGGTCCGTGTAATCTGGGATGTCGAATGGATTGCTTTGAAAAACCAGTTGTAAAGGAGTTAGAAGTGATGATGGCGACTTCGTCCCGGGTGGAACCATTTTAGTTTGAGTAGGGGCATAATATGCACTAGGTGAATGTCCAGGCAGTGATGTCGACTTCGTAACTTGAGGAACCTTTTCAGTTGGCAGAGGGGCATCAAGTTGAACCGATGAATATTCACGCGACGCAATATCAATTTCTTTTTTAGTGACTATGTTGAATATTGCTTGTTTCACTTGTATTTGATCTTTGATAGGGAATCCCTTTACAGTTTTCGACATTGTCAAAAAAAGCTAGTGAGTGGCTCAGGTTCTGTCTGAGCAGGGCCACGTTTGCTTAAATATTCGTCTAAGACAGTCGCTGCAGTTTTTTCAGTTGAAACACCAGATCGGGATCTTTTTCTGTAGCCATATGGACTATTTCGTTTCCCTGATGTTGTTGACGCAGAACCGGCAGAATTGCACGAGTGGGGTCTATTGAGAAGTGAAGGTCTTTGGCTAGCAACTTGTGATGTTTCCGGCGATAATGGATCATCTGTATCTAGAAGCTCATCTTCGTCGTCATTGTCAAGTGTGACTGCGGGACTCTCGGGTTGGGTGAAGTTTGATTGTCGATTATCTTCATCTGTTATATACGGAATTAAAAATTGTAGCTCTTTTTCGTACTTCGGCGGTTTTTTGTTTGATGCCGCTTGGCCGCTTTTGGTCTTACGGCGTTGAAGAGCTTTGCGGTGATTGTCTCTCACCTTCGTCCATCTGTCTTTGCAAACTGAACCTGCAAAAACAAACGAACCCCACTATTATAGTTCTCAACACACAACAATAACAGAAGTGTTGAAAATATAACATCAATGTACAGTTGTCTTTGGTTGGTAAAAAAAGGGTATGTAATTAGTTAGTAATTGACTAAACTCATTACAAATCGTGTAATTAAGACTCTTCAAGAGTTTAATGAATTTTTTTTCCCCTAGAATTTTTTCCCTAAAACTACGTTTAATGTATTCTTATAATAACAGGAATACCGCTGTATTTATCTGAAACGGCTATACAAATTTTAATATATGTAAAAAATTCAAAATGTGAAAGTGGGTTGATTTAATGCTAATTTGTTATTTTCAGGTTTCTTGCTACTGGTATGTCGTACCGTTCAATGGCACTCTCATTTCGATTGGGACTTACAACAGTTCGAGAAATAATACACTCTACCTGTCAAGCATTATGGGAGTGTTTGCAGCCCCTGGTGATGCCAGAACCTAACAAGGAAATGTGGATGTCTATTGAACAACAGTTTGCAAACAAATGGAATTTTCCTAATGCAGTCGGTGCTTTAGATGGAAAGCACGTAGTAATTGAACCACCTCCCAATAGCGGAGCTGATTTTTTTAACTACAAGAAAACCTTCAGTGTTGTCTTGTTGGCTTTGGTCGATGCTAATAAGAAATTCATTTTTGTTGACGTTGGTGGTTACGGAAAGAACAGCGATGCGAGTCTTTTCAATACTTCTCAACTTGGGAAAAAGCTGAATGATGGATCCTTGAATCTTCCTCCTGCCAAAAAACTACCAGGAACAAATGTGTACCTCTCACACGTTATCATCGGAGATGAAGCTTTTCCTCTTCGTACAAACATTATGAGACCTTTTTCGCGGGATGGTGTAGCAGGAAAAGAGAAAGAGAAGATTTATAACTACCGGCTCAGCCGCGCTCGTAATGTTGTTGAAAATGCGTTTGGCATTTTAGTCAGAAGGTTTAGAATCTATGAAAGAAGGATGACTATCTCGCAAGAGCACCTTCTCCATATAGTACTTGCTACTTGCACGTTGCACAACTATCTGAAGGAAGATACATGTTATTGGACTGAACATGACATGACCATCACTGTCTCGAATGCTGAGTCATTACTTTCTTTGAAGGGAGCAGGAGGTCAACCCGGTAGTGAAGCTGTTGCTGTACGAAGCATATTTAGAGACTACTTCAATTCAAAGGAGGGATCAGTACCATGGTAACAGAAAAGGATTCGTGTTGGAAAACAGCTGGCTTGAAACTGCGTCAGATAGTGCTGGACCCGTAAAAACTTGACATTTATGTTTAAAACTAACTAGCTTCAAGATTGTACTCTCCAGCGTCACGCCATTTAAAAAATATTTGTAGCGTTTTATTTCAATATCAAAATATATATATAATAACTGAATGAATAATTTCTTGTTATAATTAACTTTATCCTTATGTAATATTTTTATCTTGAACAATCAACACTGACCAACTAAACTTGTCTGAACATGAGAGAATGTGCTCTAACAACAACAGATAAGATCTATCAGCTGGACACAGTTTAATTCAGACGAGTAAACAACCTAGGCCTACTGATAACAGGAATCAGTTGGCCGTTCCCTTCCAAACCCAACACTGGTCGGCGAATGAATATTTTTAACTTTCCTTGTACAAATAATATCGAATACAATGACTATTTGTATACTTTAAATAAAATATTAATTTTTTATCTCATACAAATTTCATAGGCACAATATTTAATTAACCCTGCGTTTTGTATCATTTAGTATTTTTGGTAAAATCGCTGAATACATACAAATGTAAATCAAATCATATCTTAAATACTTATGTATGAAGGTATGCATTAAAATTTCTCTTAAAAGTAAAGTTATCTTGTTTTAACCCTATATCTGGCAGAGCACTAAACCTTCTTAAGGGCAGGAATTATCTGTGATCTATGCAAAGGTATTTTGTAAGGCTAATAGCTATGATGTCATGTATAAAATATATAAACATATGTGTATATTCCGTTTTGGTACATTACACGGAATACAATTGTAACAGTTATTTAAATGTTTGTACATTTATATTTTATTATTGAAGTAAAATGCAAAATTACTATATTATGCAAAATAAAAAATGTAACTTTACCAAAGCTCTTATACCCTAGAAATCATTATTTTACTTAGAACAATATGTAAATAACTGTAGAATATAGTTCTTTACACAAATATAACACATGATTTGAAATAGATTGTATTGATTTTAATATTGTAATGTTTCCCTCGGACCGGATGATCCGTTGCCATTGCTCACTTCCTGTTTTCACGAGGATCACACGGTCCACTCGCCAGATATATAAAGGGTTAAGGTTAAAATAAATATCTTACCTTCCTCGTTCATTATAGCGACAATCTCCTCCCAACAGTTGTCCCGTCGCACGTTGTTAAAATACTCCGGGTGACGCATGTCAAACAACTCGGGGTAATTTTGCACTAAAACAATTAACTTTGGAACATCCATGATCACTTTCAAAACTACTCTGCACTTAAAATGGCGGAACGTCCGTACCGACCGTACCGAACGCGCACTGCAGACGGCGGATGAGTCATCGGTACGGGACGTCGGGATGTCCTAGAAATCTTTCCTTCGGACTTTTGGCAGACGGCGGAAGGTACGGAAGGTGCGGTACCGACCGTGACGACCCAGTGCGCGCACCCATATGCAAATCAATGTTAAACATTTTTTTAAAATCCCGTACCGACCGTCCGTCCGTGCCGTCCCGACCCAGTGCGCGCGAGGCTTACTAGATTTATATCAGCTTTATGTACGTTCAGCCGTTCTCAGTTCATGCCGTCACAAACAGACAGACATACACGATTTTATTATATGTAAAGACTTATTGCCAATAAGCTAAACATTAATCAAGTGTACTCAGTCGGATTATTTACTGTTTTGTTTCGCCAGTTGCCATCCCAGCCGTCTTCATAGAATCAAAAGCTACGAGTTTTTGTAAACTACAAGGTCGTGTAAACAAATAAAATATGCAGTATAATCTCCTAAGTTTATTAGCGAATTTCCACAGGAAAAATGAACTATTGCAGTGGCCCTTATGGTAAGATCCATAATGAGTAGCAAATGAGCACCGATCATGGTCCCCAGAACACGTTTTGGGGTGGCATTAAAAATCATATATATATTATATATACGTATACATATATATATGTATATATGTGTTCGCACTCTAGCGGCCGCATTTTAAGTCCGATTTGGTTCAAATTTGGTACATATTATGTTGGTTGTCTACGTCGCTCGGACGAGTTGGTTAGCCAAACAAATCCAACAATCGGAAGCACGCTTTTTGACCGAAAGTAACTATTTTTTGAGATTTTTCTTACGAGAATGAATTTCTTTTTGAGTTTTTTCTACAATTATAAATGTAGGATGTTATTCTGCATATTTTGTTTTTTACATGACCTTATAGCTCGCTTGGTTCCCCCAGAATCGATCATCAAAGTACACGGTTCACATACACGTGATCTGATCCGAGGAGCAACGGCCGAGTTTGTCCGCTGCAATGCATTGTGTATTGAAGACACTCCCAATGTGCGGAATGGCGTGCGAACCATTTTGCAGGTATTCAGCACCGCCGTGAATAGACCTATTTCCCAAATTGTTGGTTGAAACCCGAAAACATAGGCCTATAAACTTAATTTGGAAATTTGCTCAACTCACGTCAGCGGTTCAGCTGCGTGGTCGAATTATTTTTGTATATAAATTCATAATTTCTATCAAATATAATAAAACTTTATCACAATTTTTTCGGTGTAGTAAAGTTTTTAGTGTGCTGCGAGCGAAGCGTTCGGGTTTGCCCTCTAGTAAAAACGGACGCCACAACTTAATGTATGTTACTCTTCAGGCTAATAATAGATTTCGCATTGATGTTTTTAGAAATAATAGTCACGACTAACGCTCATCCGCACTGTGCCTCTTTTGAATCATTTTTATGTAACAAGTGCTGTCATACGGCAAAGTCCTGCGAAATGTAAGCGTAGATATGACCAGATCTAAACAAATGTTGCCCAAACCAATGGATCTGTCATTTCCTTTCTTCTTCAGAAAACGTTATCTTTACCCACTTATTGTGTTAGACATATACTTATCAGCTGACAATGCGGAAATCTGTTGCTTTACAACGTAATGTTGACATAAACATCTTTCTGCTTTGTGTAATCAAAAGTAACTCTTTTGACATTGGTCTAAATTTATCAATACAGTATAACTTATTGATTGTATTAAGACAAGTTCATGCTCTGGATGCATGTTAACGCGTAAAAACTAATCGTTGCTGCTAGAAGCAATAATAATTCGGTCGAGTTCAGCGAATTTCCAAAATTAAGTTTATATGTTTCAGAGTTTCAACCAACTATTTGGAAGGCGCTGAATAGATTATAAATCCTCTAAGTATTGCCAAAATTTTGTGTTTTTTAAATAACTGCAACCGTTAAATTTAAGGTCTGGCACACCCAGCCACCATCTTGAATTTCAACTCCCATAAGAGCGTAACAAGATTACTGGAGTAATAATGATCAGAAAATTATTCTGAATATGTCATTGTAAAGGTTGGGACAGTGCGAATCTTTAACTCAAAACCAAAGTTTGCTATTTGTTTTCTTATACAATAATTCAAATATAAAAAATTCACCACATTCGAAGTTTAATTACCTTCCAAATAAAAGGAATTTCTATTAATTTTAATAATGTATGACGAAAAAACGGCTTTATTGTGGAAACATGTACGCGCCGAATTTGTGTTCCTACTAGATTCAGTGACTAGATAGAGACAGTGTGGCCATATGAAAGTGGCCGCCATGTTTTTCCTAAAAGTAATGTTATCTGCTCAGAATTATAATGTAAAGATTAGTGTTGTTTGTAATTATAAGAGAAACGAAGTCTTTGTTTTTTTTATAAAGGGAAAAACAAGCGATTTAATTGTTACAGTTTGATATTTATATTGAAATTAAATAATAAAAACTGTGTTTCTTCTTAAAAAGTGTATTCTGTTTTTTCGTGCAAAAATGTTTACAATTATAATAGAAACAGATAAGAATTTACTATAAACATGGCTGCCGGCCAATAGGAAACAAGACCTCACTTGGCCACACTGTCTCTATCTATATCAAAGCCCACTAAAGAATACCGTCGAGGGACGGGCTTGTGTATACCGAGACCTTGAACGCTCCAATCGCCGTAGTGCGACGTTGTCACATTCTTCCCACGCTTCTAACTGACTGCGGCTGACTCAACGCATTTATAATTCTTTAAACTGTGCGATCAAGCCTCGAGCGGTAAATTCCGGGAGTGTTCGAGGCTAGTAGATATGTCAACGCTGTGCGCCCATCCTATTGGCCAACTCGCAACGGTATTCTTTAGTGGGCTTTGATATAGTCACTGTACTACTAGAGTGTTTAGCCTGCACTCTGGTGGTTATCATGCCAACTTGCAGAGGAATACAAGAAAAATAAAATATCCGTTAATTTTAAACGTGTGAGAGAAAGCTGTGTTTAATAACACATACATTATCACGCATGCGCACTTCACTATGTTTTCAATCAGGGTTACATCTGTAACCCTCTACACTGGATTCCACGTTCACCGTGCAGTACAGAGCGCCCATATTATCCATACGACAGTCTCCGCGGTACTAGCCAACTAAAAAACATCAACTCCCATGCAACGCTCGCACACTTGACGCAACCCGCATGACAACAAACGTGATGTTCTCTGTAATGGTAGTAGCATGTCTATTCTCCCGTAAGACCTGTACTGCACGGTGAACGTGGAATCGAGTGTAGTTTACGCCTTTATGAAGCTGCCCTATATTTGCTAGCGAAAGAATGAAACGCACACAAACTCAATGCTAGAAGTTTACAGATCTGCCACTTGGAGAGCTGCGGTCAATTCAGAAATAGTTGTTCACTGTTCACTCCTGCCGAGCCTTAAGCACGGGCCTAACCCCATTGAAGCCTGGTAAGCCTTACAATAGATAGTTGCTAAATAATAGCAATAAGTATAAACTTAATTTAACCCTTCAATGCTATTTTTCTAAATAAACCTTTGAACCAGGGAAAATAGTTAAATGCAAACTAAAATAAAGAAGTACAATTATAAATCCTAACCTCAAAACTGAACGAGAACGGTTCCACCACACGTCACACCAATGCACCAAGTAAACTCGGACTGATTTTACAACTTCATTAGTACCTACCGTCTTAAACTGTTTATACTATGTATTTATTGTAACGCCAAACAGTGATGGGCCTACACTTTCAAATTAATTGTAACACGCTGATTTTGTGGTGAAAGTTGGACAGGAAATTGACGATTCACATTTGATTGACATTTCGTGTATTTTGATAGTTAATTTCAGTTAAGGAGATTACATTGACATAATTATATTATTTGTCCTCTAACGCATGTTAAGTGACAATCAACTATTACACTAGGGGCACCGCCCGTGCTCGCTTCGCTCACCAACCCCAGCGGCAGATGGAAACGGATCCAGTCTTGTTAAATCTCATATTTTCACTGAAGTGATGATTGATTAGGACAAACTAGGGATCAGGGTAGGGTAGGGGGATGCAAGATCCAGACGCATGCGCAATAGAGCCAGGTTTTTGTGGGAATGTTAAAAATTTGGAACAACTACCATTTTGAAAATTATAAACTTAAATTCTTGGTGTGTTTTACACTTGTATATCGTAACGTACAAAAAGCTTATACCAAATTTGAACTCAATATCTTATCTACTTCTGAAGTTACAGTGGGTTTTGTAAAAAAATATAATGTTGGATTGCGACTAAACTAAGCCGAATTTGAAAAAAAAAATACGGAAAATTTTTCATTTATAAAATATGATCTTATACAGTCCGCTAAGCGTTTTAATTTAGCGATACAAACCTAACCTAAAAACGCTGTTGGCCGTTAAACAAATTTGCAGATTATAAATTTGCCAAATAGGTTGCTATGGTAATAAATGTAAATGGTTTCAAGAAACGTGTGTTGGTTCAGTATACGAATGCATAAAATTACGTTAAATTTTTGATCCAAATCAGCTGTTTTATTTATAATGTGTAGCAACAGATGTTTGAATTATTATATTACAGAAAGTGTTTTTCGTAGATACGGTTAGTCGTAAAAACACCAAGAAAAAAAAAGTCTTAAAACGACTTGTAAAACCCAAAATCATCACAAAATACTGGTTGTTCAATAAAAAATTCGAAATTTGTACACCATATTGGAAAATGGCGGCAATTATTTGAAATTTCAAATTCATATTTTTAATGGTCTCTAAAAAAGTTTAATGGTAGGCGAAGTCCCCCATTTAGAGTTTGCTGAACATCTTGTACTTCTTGAAAACCCATTGGCGGCTCAGTTAAAATGAACATCCTGTACATACACACATTTGTATATGTTACACTCACACAAAACACATTTGCATGTATACATATTGATTATTATAAACGTATGGGCGTGCTTGTGAGTGCATGTGTTGGTGGGTATTTGAACGTATGTAAAATTGTGCATTCACATATACGCCCATCCAAAAGCATAGAATTTATAATTTAAATAAAACTATTAACTCTTATTATGCCTGAAGCTATAATATAGCACTATGCGGATGAGGTAAATAGCGACATTAAACGTGTTTTTAGCGAATTTCCATAGGGAAAATGAGCTATTGCAGTGGCCCTTATGGTGAGACCCAAGGTCGGGAGTAGCAAATGAGCACCGATCATGGTCCCCAGAACACGTTTTGGCGTGCCATTAAAATTCATATATAAATATATATATATGTGTGTTCGCACTCTAGAGGCCGCATTTTAAGTCCGATTTGGTTCAAATTTGGTACACATGTTGGTTGTCTACGTTGCTCGGACGGGTTCGTTAGCCAAAAAAATCCAACAACCGGAAGCAGGCTACGTTTTTCGACCAGAAGTAACTATTTTTTGAGATTTTTACTACGAGAATGAAATTTGTTTAGAGGTTTTCTAAAAATATAAATGTATGATGTTATTCTGCACATTTCTTTTTTTACGCGACCTTATAGCTCGCTTGGTTCCTCCAAAATCGACCTAAACGTAAAATACCTTAAAAGTACCCGGTTCGAAGCCAAGTGGTGCAAACTCGCGAGGCCACTAGGAGGAAACAAATTCTACTAATATATTGCGTACACACAGACAGCTGTTGAACGCCTTCGTGAATAGATCTATTTCCCAAATTGTTGGTTGAAACTCTAAAACATAGGCATATAAACTTAATTTTGGAAATTTGCTCAACTCACGTTAGCGGTTCAGCTGCGTGGTCGAATTGTTTAGCACTTAGGAAGAAGTTTATGGTCTTAAATTGAAGGTATTGATGAAGCAACAACTTTTACATTTAATGACTAGTATAAATGTTGCCCAGTCTCCCGTTATACGCGTCTTTTTTTCGAAAAATGCGTTTTTTTACCTTTTAACCCCCATAAATATTCCTCCAAGGCCACGAAAGAGGTGCTTAAGGTCTCAAAGTATGGGTGTGGTGCCATAAATTTTCCAATTTTAATATTTTTTATTCCAATTTTTCTGATTTAAAACCACTGTTTTTCTTTTAAACTCCACTAGCTCCTACTTGGGGTAGGGGGTGAAAAAGCGTGATTTTTCTACTTCATTTTTATGCTAAAAAGAGCCTTCGACAAAATTTTAAGTTTCTAGTATGTTTTTGAACTTTTGGCGTCTTTTTTCTTACTTTTTCCACAACACGAAATCTAAAGCCCTTAAAAGATCGTATGGGGTCTTAAATAAAAGCTTTTTCTTAAGCTGCAATTTTCCTGTTTAAAAAAGTCCACCGTTTTGCTAAAACAAAACAAAAATTTGTTGTACCTTTTCGACCACCCACCCCCAAACCCCCTTCTGGAGAGGGGGAAATTGATATACATTTTTCTACATTGTTTATGATAAAAATAACCTGTGGGCCGTCTATGATAAAAATAATCGGTCAAACCGTTCTCTAGGTATGAATTATTAGCAAATTTCTACAGGAAAGATAACTATTGCAGCGACCCTTGTGGTAAGACCTAAGTTCGGGAGTAGTAAATGAGCACCGATCATGGTCCCCAGAAGACGTATTGTGGATGCCATTAAACATTAAATATATGTACGTGTTCGCACTCTAGAGGGCGCATTTTAAGTCCGATTTAGTCTAAATTTGGTACACACGATGGTTGTCTAAGTCGCTCAGAAGAGTTCGTTAGCCAAAAAAAAAAATCCGACAGCCGGAAGCACGTTTTTTGACAGGAAGCAACTATTTTATGAGATTTTTCGTACAAGAATTAAATTTTGTTTAGGGTTTTATCTAAAAACATAAATTTAGGATATTATTCTGAACATTTTGTTTTTTTACACGACCTTATAGCTCGCTTGGTTCCCCCAGAATCGATCATAAAAGTACACGGTTCACATACACGTGATCTTCTGATCCGAGGAGCAACGGGCAACTGTACGCTGCGAGCGAAGCGAAGCAGTCCATAAGCCGAGGTCTCAAGAACGAGGTGCAAACTCGCAAAGTGAGCTTGTGGAACGAAGCAGCGCGTGAGGCTTGGGTAAAAAAAATTCTAATAATATTTTTCATACACGCAGCCGCCTATTCAGCGCTTTCGTGAGTAGGCAAATTTCCCAAATAGTTGGTTAAAAACCTAAAACATAAAAAGTTAATTTTGGAAATTCGCTAAACTCACGTCAGCGGTTCAGTTGCGTGATCGAATTATTTTGTAAAAACAACAAAATGGCGAATATCTGGAAAACGAAGCTTTTTTCGGGGAGAAAATATTTTAGATTTTCTCTTTATTTTGACCCATAGAACCATTTCCCGAAGTTTGGCACTTTACTTACGGGACACCCTGTATCGTGTAAACCGAGCTTTAACGGATGAAACAAAACGATAGGATTCATTAGGCACTAAGGCAAAGACCTAGTAAATAAACGGTACCAGGAACTGGCACATACTTTCTCACAAACATAGGCTATTTAAATTATTAAACAGATTCACTGTGACTTGTAGGGTGGGGTAGGAGAGATGATTTTTTATTAAAGTAGGAGATTAACTAATAAATATTATTATTATCTAGAGAGAAAACTATTCGAACAAATTTGCACCAAACACGCCAATTAGGTCTGTATATATGCACGAAAAAAGTTTTGACAATTTTTAAAAAACAATATTTTTTATGACCAAAAAACCCCCAAAAATCTGTTATTATTATTAGCTAAACGAGAATTTTTAGAAACATGCGGTTTTTGCATATGGTAGGGTACATTAAAGGCTACAAATAAGCCAAATTTGATCAAAATCGTTAGAGCCGTTTTTTTATTAAAAAAATAATAAGTGATTTTTTGGGGGTTTTCTGCCAGAAAGAGGGTTGTTTTTTAAAATTTTCAAAACCGTTTTTCGTGCATCTATACAGGCCTACTTGACACGTCTGGTGCAAATTTGTTTGAAATCGATCGAATAGTTTTCGCTCTAGCTTTGTATACATACATACATACAGACAGACATTTTGTAAAAACCACTTTTTTGGACTCAGGGGGACCCAAAACGGATATTTCCACAAAAGTCTCAACATCGATTTTTGTTTGCGATCACTATACTTTCTCTATACTATAGTATAGTGAGAAAGTAATACTACCTAAGGGATTAAAAATGTAAATGTGTAAACAAGTGGAATTAAATAATTGCAAATGTCTGTTTGCAGTATTTCTTGTTCTTGACTGAAGGACACGTAAATTATTTGCAGATTCTACTGTGTCTGATGTCAGTTCCTATTACTAGGGACAATATTGTTTTGACAGCGTCTATTAAAGACCTCGGGCTGTAATCCGAAATAATCAACAGTCATTTATTCGGAATGGAAATTTTAACTTAAACTGCCAATCACTACATTATATAAGTAGCTGTTGTAACGTCTTCGCTGCGGTTAAGGAGACTAGGAGCCAGGTGGGTACAAGTGAGCCCATGAAACGTAATTCTTGATTTAGAAGCAAACGAATCAGTTTGAACACTTTTGGTTTATATTGAAACCAACCACTCTTCACATCAAAGAATCTACGGACAATTTTTATTTACAAAGTCGAAGTCCCTCAAAAGGCAACTGGAGGTCATTTGTAAAAAATAAAATGTAAATAGTTCGATCTCGCAGCTGCACCGCTGACGTGAGCTGGACGAATTTCCAAAATTAAGTTTATATGTTTAAGGTTTCAACCATCTGGTAAATTGGTCTACTTACGAAGGCGCTGAATAGGTGCCTCCGTATGCGAAATATATTACTATAATGTCTGCACCTCAGCATCTAGCCCCGGCTCACGGTCTGCTTCGTTCCGTTCTCTGCGGGTAAACTCGCTTTGTAACTCAACCTTGCGACCTCGGATTATGGACTGTCGCTCACAGCGGACAAGCATCCCAGCCATCGGCCACAGATCAGATGCTTTCGGTTGTTAAAATTTTTTGATTTAACGAACTCGTTCGAGCGACTTAGAAAACCAACGTGTGTTCTCGGGACCATGATCGGTGCTCAATGACCACTCCTGACCTTATATCTCATCATGAGAGCACTGTAATAGTAATAGCTCATCTTTCCTGCGGAAATTCGCTAACAAATGTTTTAAGTTATGAATGACTGACTTCCAAACGAGGCGGTCTGGTTAGTCTAGTTAATTTTTTTCATTCAACTCAAGATATAGCCAGTAACCTTGTGAAACTAGACACTAATAAAACAAGTTTTAGTAAATTTTTTTTTAACTTACCGTACCAATTTGGTGTCAGTTCAGTTGTACTTTTCAATTTACAGATGTTGGTAGAGCAAGAATTTCTGGAAATAGGAAAGGATATGGAAATTGTTATGTATTTAAACATATGTTATTTATCATATGATTTTCTAGTCCAGATGTGTTTATAAAAACAATTTATTGTTAACGATTTGAATAGTCAACGGAATAAAATTCAGGCCCAAAATAAACGGACAATGAAACTTAAGGCTCGGCTCTCCACATTCAAAACTACGATATTGGGTACCAATTTCAATGTTAAATAACCAAAACATACCTTCACTATTAAGCATATTTTTGTGCTGTTTTTGTTAAAAAACGAAAGCTGTATTTTTTTTGTTAAAGTAAAATAGATTGTGGGTGTTGTTGATTGCTAAGGATTTTTGCAACTGAGAAAAAAATTAATAAAGCTTACTATTTTTTACTATTTATATCATACGTTTATGAAAACAATAAAACGGTTTCTGAAAATGTTTTCGACAATCAACATCCGCATATGACAGTACTTCAAAATGAAACCAAATTTTTTTAATTTATTCCACGAATTAACGGAAAAAAATTACTTATTCTGTAGCATTGCTCTTATGGGAATCAGATTCAATATGGCGGGCAGGGAAGCGCCCCCTTAAGATTATGTTACATGTGTCTATACTAGTTGATCCGTAGTAATAATTTTGTTTGTTGAATCAAGCAGTGTAGAGGTTAAATTTTAAAATAATTCGATCAAGCAGCCAGGGCCGGATTTAGCATTTTGGCGCCCCTAGGCCCAATAATTTGTTCCGCCCCCTAGTCTGGTTAAAGTTACTTCCCCAAAAACCTTTATTAAAAATTAATATCAGGCCTATATGTTAATTGCTTAAACACCACTCCACGATGCAATTTTATCATTGCAAGTTTGTTGAGTAATTTACTTGGTTCTGGGCTTAAAAAAATGCCGTCTTAAAACACTTGTAATAATTTTATGTATTAAATAGCGAGCTCACGTTTGTGGGACCGAAACAAAACGATCCAACCCGCAGAGCATTCCCGCAACAAAGCATGGCCATTGCTATGTTAATAACTTAGGTTTTGTTCAATTTAGTCATTTGGGCAAATAAATAAAAAAACTCTGTAATACATTATAAAATAGGTTAAATCTCAGAAACACAGCTTACATGAAGTATTTTGATAACGTGACACAAAAACATAGTTCTCCCGTGTTTGAGATCAATGTTGAACGAAGTTGATGCGTAATGTTGAAAATAGTTTAACTTTACCAACATTTGTTCCAATGAACTTCGAAATCAGAATGATTTTTTTGTAATCAATTCAAAAAGTATGTTAAGTTACCGGTATGGCTATTTATTTTTATTTCTAGATATTTTTTTTCTCTCGGCCATGCGCCCCCAGGGAGCTTGCGCCCATAGGTCCGGGCCTATTGAGAAATCCGGCACTGCAAGCAGCTGGACTGCTGACGTGAGTTGAGCGAATTTCCAAAATTAAGTTATGTTTTATGGTTTCAACCAAACATTTGCTCACGAAGGCGCTGATTAGCTACCTACGATTACAAAATATAATTTGTTTGCATCTTAGTCTCCAGCCCCGGCTTACAAGCTGCTTCGTTCTACTCGCAGCAGAAAAATTAGCTTTACAAGTTTCACCTCAGTATTGCGACCTTCGCTGCAGTCGCAGCGGACAATCTCGCTTTGCGGCCATCGAATCAGAAGCTTCCTCCACGTGGATTTGAACCTGGTACTTCCACAGGTAATCGACAGAGTAGCTCTTGTGCGAATCATTTGTTGGCAAGAGATATACGGAATTCGAAAGAGCATTCATGTCCATGGTCCTTGAGCAGTTCTGCTATCTTCCACAGCTTCATACGTAGCCTAGAAAGGATGTGATATGAACAATAATAGGGTTAGTTCACAATAACAATGGATCCTTTGGATCGAAGAGGCAAGGAGGCAGAGGGCTCCTTACTCTTTAACTATTTTTGTATGGGATAGAGGAGTACAGGCCTCCCCACTAGGATCTCTTGTGGTCAGATTATTCATTTAATGATCATCCCAGATCTCTTATGAAACCAAGGAGGGTCTTGGGACCACCACCCACCTCTTTTGGGGTAACAAAATCGCTTCCAAATACCATGAACCTCCTATACGCTCGGTGAAGAGCCGTTTCAAAGCAAGTGTTGTCCAAGGGAGCAGAATCGACAGGAGTCTTCCCAAACCAACCAATTTTTTTTTTTAGGTGGTACTTGTCCGAGCAGTGACCAGTAAGGATTCCTACAATCCGTCTAAGATTGTTTCTGCAAAACAATAGAAGCTTTTGATAAACATTTTAGCCTGTCTAAGCCCAGAAGCATCGTTCCAATGTGAGGACCAAATTTTCTTCGTCTAGATTCCAACAACATTTCTTAAGTGGCTCAGTGGTTCTCCCACAGAAAAGATCTGAGCCAATGAAGGGTACTTTGGCAGCAACTCTAGCAAGGCGATCTGCTGCCTCATTACCCTTTATGCCCCTGGTAGGATTTTTAATATAAGTCCTCTAGGCTCGGATGGCCAGTAGTCCTGGCCACAGCCATTTCTTTGTCAAGTATGAACGGTTGGTGCAACGTTCCTCTCAGATCGGATGGCCAGAAGTACTCGACAAGTTAAAATCCCTCCAACGCCCGGATGACAAGTAGGAGTGGACAATAGATCTGCATTAATTTACTTTTAGTAGTTATATTTTGTCTGGATTGTGCTGAAACCTAGCGTTCAAATCTTAAACTAATTAATTCCCGCTTTTTCTCTGGTCTGTGTTGTATCAAAAAGTAGCAGTATTCATTACATTATAACCTAACCAGCAGGTTAGTTTTACGTTGCGGTGGTCTAGGCCAGTGTTTTTAAAGTTTGAAGTAATTTAATAGAACAAAAGTTTATTAGTTTATTATTGCTTTTAAGTGTTTTTTGTTAACAAGTACTTGATTTTGTTGTATTTTAAATTACCAAAAAATGTTGTTAGATAAGTTGTATACAAATGGTTTATTTTATTCATTAAAATATATTATAACTATGTATTTACAGCTAAACCAAAAAAGCACAAATAACAATATATCTACTTTTTTTTATGGACAGATAAAAGAGTTACTAAAAGCCCATGATTTTGTTAAACAAAAAATAAATACCCACTATCAACATTTCAGATTCTAGTGAAAAATAATTCAGAGCTGTTGATGCCGCATGGTCAAGATGGCGGTAGAGCTGACAACAGTAATGTAAGCGGCCAGTCAGGCTGGCCATCCGAGCTGTGAGGATGTCTAATTCGGTAAATATTCAGAGCTGACTGGAATAGCGTATCCGAGTGCAAAGGGTTAAGAGTAACTTCATTGAGTCAAGCCATTACATTCACTACTTTGAAGGAGTCCTAAACTAGCCTTGATTCAAAGATGAATGATTCCAGCACATTCAAGAAATGATATCAATCCTAGCTCCCTTAATTCCTCGTTAAAGGATTTTACTGGCGCAGAGTTCAATCGCAACGACCTCCGCCTGAAAAATTGATGGTAAGGAGGTTATAGCCACCTCAATAGTAGATAAACTACACCTAGGACCATAAACTCCTGCCACAACACCAAGGCCAGATATGCGATAATTGGCCTGAAAATGGCAGTGTACGAACAGGCAGCCATTTTGGGGGCCCATGTTTTACCATGGAACTCATTACTAGCCCTAGTTGCATTTTTTAGAACAAAGTCCAACTGAGCATTCCAGAGAAGCCCTCGATCAAGGATTACATCAAGATACTTAGCCTCCCCTGAAAGCTTCAGTCGGACTACATCAATAGTGGGCAATTCAATTTGTTAGTTGTCTTTCTTCTGGTAGAGGGGTAAGTACGGTTTTGGCCGGGTTGATGCTCAGGCCTGCCCCCAACACACAAGATCCAGAGCCTTTTTGCATGAGCTCTGATGTAGTATCGTCATGCTTACCACGGATTACTATTACTAGATCATCAGCATAGCCAATAGCCTCAAAGCACTTAACAGTCAATTTCACCAAACGTTCATCCACTACTAAGGACCACAAGAGAGTAGAAATGAAGGGGTTTCAGACTATGTCATCTTCGTTTTTGACAAAGATATTTCTTTAAGCGAGCTTGGAGAAAATCCAGTTAGCTCTTGGTTCCATGCCTCTAGAGATGGCAGCCCCATGCCTTTAGAGATGGACGAGAACGAGGTGTTGTCAAAAGCCCCTACAATGTCCATAAATGCACATAGGACAACTTTTCCACACCTAAGATTGTGCTCAACCTTAAGGTACATTTAAACTTGTACACATGTATGAGATACTTGTTGAATTAACAAATCCAGAAACATTTGCTCACTCAAAAACTCACACTTTTTGTGAGCTTCGACATTTCTTCATACATTTTGAGTGAACAAAATTTTCATTAAACATTGACATGTGTGAGGTGATGATTGAAGCTTTTCCCAATCAGCTGATTTATAACAATACATTTTGTAGGTTAGGTTTCATTGTGTTGTGTAAAAATACGTTAATATTTCATTTTAATCTTTTCTACTTAAAGTTACTAAACTATATCTAATTGGAGTCGGGAAACAACACCCCCGACTATAATTGAGAAAAATAGGGCTTCTAATATATGGGATATTAAATTCAATGTTAAAATGAACTTATGTGCAAGTGTAAATGCTCTAATGTGATTCCACAAGTATAGTGATTTGTGTACAGAAACTTCACAATTGTTTCCAACACAAGTTCTCATACATGTGTACAAGTGTAAATGTACCTTTACCCATTAAAAAAAGACTACTATTGTCACTAGACCAGCAGTTTACGTTCTTTCATTCACAATTTCATGTAAATGGAAATGTTTCCTTCAAATGCGTACATTTTGGGTACTTTTAATCAAGTACAAAGAAAGACTAAAATTTGTTTAACTAAATAAGTTTATATTATCTCAAAGGCTAAATTACTTTGAAAGCATAAAGTTTTTAATTAACTGTATTCAATAGAAATACAAAAAAATAACCTTAACTTATTGTTTACTAGGGGTTTGGTTCACCAGCCCCCTCGGCGACTCAAATGCCAATGCAATCAGATTATTGTATACCCTGATATTTTCATTTCATACGGAAATGATCATAATACAGTAAGCACTTTATGCTTGATTTTATTGGTTTAACCTAACCTAAAAAAGTTGTTGGTTGCTATAGTAATGAATGTAAATGCATTCAACAAACATGTGTTGCTAAGCTTTTGATCCAAACAGCTGTTTTATCTGATTTAGGGCTGGGAGTACCCCCTGAACTTTCACGCTTTAAAATACATTTTTTTAAAACCTTTTTTAGTGTGCGTTAAATGACCCCATACAAATGTACCTTTAAGTTTTTATCTAAGTAGTTTTTGCTCTACGTTGATTCTAAGTCAGTCAGTCGCTTATATATATATATATATATATATATATAGATTATGGTAATCTTTCTTGATTCATTGTTAAATCAATAGTATTTAAATTTAACATTTCACTCGTAGGAAGTAAATCCTAGTGAGGAGAATTTAGCACACACTTAAATTTTAATACTTAAAATAATGGAGGAAGAGTTTAACGACATTTATGGTCTATTTAACCCCTTTGTTTAGAAATTATTTCTTGGATAAAAACCTACTCAATTAAAAAGATTTTTTCGGAAGGAAGGGATTTTGGAAGAATTACATTTTGAGGTTCATACAATACTTTTTCACTTTCGATATTTTATTGCTCATCAGGAAGCTTGGATTCCTGTACCATAAACTCAATTCTCAGAAATAATAGAAACAATACTTTATCACCAGAAACAAAAAAATTACAATTTATACTAAATTTAGAACAGTTTTCAACCAATAACTAATAACTAGAACATAATTTTTATTGCTTTAGTAACTTAAAAATTATTAATAAATTTATTTATAGTTAATTAAATAATATACATTAAAATAAAAGCATTTATATATACATTTTATACACAAAGCCTGTCTGGAAAGTAAGTTCCGTTTATTTACGACAATACTTCCATCAGACATGCAAAGGGAGTGGTAATTGTATAGTATGGAAGTGTTTAGAAAGTGGTTCAAGCCATATCTCACACAAAAACTGTTGTATAAAATGATAAAGTGTTGGCTGTTTTTTTCTGACTAAAGGCTAGTGGTTTCAGCAGGCTGGAGCTTCCAGCCATACACGACCCCCTTTTTTTACGAGCTTTAAACTTTTTTACCCGTAAGTTTTCGCTTAATATGGAATAGCGTGAGTTCTCTAGGGATATACACTTTTGCAAAGCTTTTGACAAAAACAGAGGGGTGCCATCGACTTAAGGTAAGGACTGATACTGTAACAATAGGACTGCTCCAGAACTGGTCTTTAAGGGTCGGCAGGAGTGAAAACATATTTCTGAATTTACTGCAGCTCTCCAAGTGGAAGAGCTGTAAACTACTAGCATTGAGTTTGCTAGTTTTTCATTTTTCCGCTAGCAAAATGAAATGTGCGTGCGTGACAATGTGTGTGTGTCATTAAACACAGCTTTCTCTCACACATTGAACATTAACAGGTACATTATTTTTCTAGTATTCCTCCACGAGCAACAAGTTGATGTGATAACCAAAAGAGTGCAGGCTAAACATTCGAGTAGGAAAACAAATTCGGCGCGTACATGCTTCCACAATAACTTGGATTTTTCGTCATAAATTATAAAAAATTATTGAAGTTACTTTTATTTGAAAGGTAATTAAACTTCGAATGTGGTGATCTTTTTATATTTTTGCATTATTGAATAAGGGAAAAAATCACAAACTTTAATTTTGAGTTAAGTCACAGAACAAATTTAGTTAAAAACAAATTTTAAAAACTAAAAGATATCCACATTTAGACTGTACCAACCTTTAAAATTACACATTCAGAATAATTTTCTGTCAATTATTACCCCAGTAATCTTATTACCCATTTAACATTGCTCTTATGGAAGTTGAAATTCAAGATGGTGGCTGGGTCTGCCAAAACTTATTTCAGATCTAGGAATGCAGGAAGAGTTTACTTACGGTTATTCACCGTGGGGTTTGTTTAAAGAATAGTATGGGGTGATAGTGCCTTAGAAAATGTTTCCTGGGATTGAGAAGAGAAGTGGATGACCGTCTGTAATGACAGATGAAATTATTGAAAAGGTGAAATAAATAAAAAGAAAATGTACAGTCCTTATTTGACCTTGAGTAACTACCATTTTTTTCTAACATAAACAACAGTTTGAAATATACAAGGAATTGAAGGACATTGCCAAAATATGACTCAACTTGCAGGCGGTTGAATTCTGAGACAAGGATATTCAAATTGTTCACCGATATGACAAGTTCCTCTAACTGAAAGATAACATATTGGTTTTGACAAAACGGAACTTACTTTATGGACAGCCCAGGTATATCAAATAAATAATTTGAAAAAAAATCACATTTTAAAAATTTCACCATTATTAACCCCACAGATGCTGACCATCGTGGAGTGCGGAGCCATCTTTGGTGCTTGTATCAGGCAGTGTGACAATTACGGAAAATGATCTAATTAAACTAATTAATTGTAATCTGTTACTTTCAATTTTATATACTATTGAAGAAAAAGGAAGCAGTGGCTTAAACTGAAATATGAAACTGTATCTGTGAGTCAACAATCCGCTGGAGCTTTTTAGTCGTCTGAACTAATTACACTGTCTGCTTTCTTTATTTTTGTTATTTTATACTAGAAAATAAGTTGCTTTTGTTGTATATATTTATGTTTGTAATAAATTTATATATATTTTGTCTATTTTTTAAATGTAATATTATTGAATATATAGAGTATTCACTGTGATAATGAACCAAAACTCTTCAAATATACAGGGTGTTACAAAAAACCTTAGCGGGCTCTACAGGATCGTATTGTACACAGTGAAATAAATCAAACATCATCAGTAACTTTTTTTTCGAATTCGGCTTAGTTAAGTCGCAAAACCGCTATTTTGTTTTCTTACAAAAACTCACTGTAACTCCAGAAATAGATAAGATGTTGAGTTCAAATTTGGTACAAGCATTTTGTATGTTACAATATACAAGTGAGCGAAACAACAAGAATTTATGTATGACAAACAAATATTTTTGTTTTGTCATTTCTATAGATCAAAACATAACCGAGTTATCAAGGAAAAAACTGAAAACATAATTTCTTGGTAATTATCTACAAGGTCCAAAACTAGCCAAAAACCAAAATGTTTTTGAATTATTATAGTTTTATTAAATAAGATAAAACATTTTCTGAAATGTTGGTTTTAGGATAGTTCTAAATGTTGTAGTCAATTACCAAGAAATTGTGTTTTCAGTTTTTTGTCAATAACTGGTTATCTTTAGACCTACAGAAACGGCAAAAAAGCCATTTTGTCTGTGTCAAAAAAGAAATATTTTGTTTCTTGTACATTTTTTGTTAAGTTAATTGTTTTCAAGATATTCCACTTTAAATATTTGTAAAGGCCGCCGTTTTGAAAATTATTAAAATAAATTCTTGTTGTTTGGTACACTGGTAAATCATAACATAAAAAATGCTGATACAAAATTTCAACTCAATATCTTATCTATTTCTGGAGTTGGAGGTATCATACTTTTTTATTCAAATTTAACCATTTTATTTTTTTATATATGTTTGTGAGACTCTAACACTTAGCACTGGAACTTCCTTTTCCTTGAAACAATTAACGGTTTACAAGACCAGAGCTTGTACAAATTAAATTTGCAGTTCATATTTAAAATTTTTCCATTATGGTTAACGTCGAATAACCATTATTTTATTTACACTCTGTAGAAAATTTAAACGATCATTAATTTGTCAAAATCACTCCCACTCAATTTACCTCGTACAGACGGATGTACATCAAATTTACTAATAATTCTACTTAAACGACTGTCATTGCACGTAAGACACCCGAAATTTTAAATAAAACTAAACATACTTTTATGAATTTGAAGAAATAAATGCATTTAATAAGTTGAGTGAACAGGCGAGAGGTCAGTGCTGTTTTCTTTTACTTCTATCCCTGTCCGGTGTGTATCAGCTTGCATTCGCTGCCTTGTTTTTCTCTCCTTTTGCTTTCTAAAAATTAAGAAACACACATGCTTAGTATCAGAAGTGCAAGTAGACAAGAATGTAAGAGAAAATAATGCAAATTATGTAAGTCATTAGTAGGAGGAACATTTAAATAAAGTTATGTTTTTATAATCTCTGTACAAATGCAATACAATGTCTGTTAACCCTGGTACTGTCAGAATTCTCTTTGAGACTTCTCAGCGTGCCGCAGTAATCAATTGAGTAGTCTGAGACAACTCAAACACACTAAAAATCATCCAATCTCAATAAAACAAAAGCCATTGAAAAGGAAATGATTTAACCTTTAATTTTTGTGTTAACAAATTTGTTCTAAAACGTATATTTACATATGTAATCATCGTTTTAAAATTGTAGTTGTCTAGCAGCTAATGGCGATGCGAGAAAGCACAACTATTAAATGACTCAAACTTGATGCTTTTCTAAGGCTCATCGTTTGACAGACTTATTTTGAGAAGAAGATAAATACACTATTGGATTCATCAAGTTTAAACTTTCTAACACTGCCTTCCAATCATTTGTCACTCTTATAGGTTCTTAGATATGAAGTACCCAGATAAAACCTTATATTTTCTGAGCATTCAACATTTTGTAACATGCAAGCCCATGCAGGTTAACTGAACCTCGTAATTAGTTAAGTAACATTTGTAGGCAATTCTATTAAATCAAATTATCCACTGGATCTGAAGCCAGCCTTGATGTGGCTATTTTATAACATTTATCTACATATATAAATTTAATGAAATTACCCAGCTAGCATACACATCCAAACCGGCCATGCTAGACCCTAGGAAAGTATTCTCACAATTAACTACATTGTGGTAGCTAATTACTCAACAATGGCCCCCCACAATGCAGGTAGCCCAGGGATGTTTAATTAGCCAACCATAATTAATAATTCACTACATAATTTAATAAATAACGCCGACTGATTAATTGGGATGTTCCTATCCTGTGTTCCTTGCATGCACTGTCTGCCGTTTTTTATCAGCTCGTCTGTCATTCTCCGGAAGGATTGCCTGAATTTCTAGCCTGATTAGCCACCCAGTATCTTTATCGCTAAGATCGAGTATCTTTATCATATACTACTCATATATCTCACTCATATAACTCAGGTTACGACAATTTTATTGGTAATATGTATCTGTTCTTTAAGAACATGTTTAAAGAACAGTTCCCTGGAGTTGACTGTTCCTGCACTCTAAAATTTCCTTCCTGTATGGCTAGAAGCTCCAGCCTGCTGAAACCACTAGCCTCTAGTCAGAAAAAACAGCCAACACTTTATTCAGGCACACTTACTGGGCCTACAACTATTCTGTTCGGAGTGTAGCCAAAAATGGTACTGCGGGTGTGTGCTTTCCATGCCCACTCTGGCATCAGGGTGTAGCACAAGTAGAGAATATGCTTTGTGGGGTCAGAGGATATGCTAGATTTGGATAGTCCCACCCCTCTTGAAATTAAGTAACTGTCGCCGGTGAACTTTTTGGTCTAGTTATACCGGCTCGCCACAGCTCAAGATCAAATGGTAAGATTAGGGGGTATTATTTACTATAACTAGGATAAATTTAATTAAATTTCCATTATAACTTGACTATTACAAAACATAAAAATAAAAGAACAAATATTCAAGGTCCAATTCAATCTATTTTAATTTTTATTCTGAAAAATCCCAAAATATCTTTAAATATTATTTGTATACATTGAATAAAGGAAAACCCCAAACCGCAAAAATAGAAACATAACTATGACAACTAATACAATTATGTTAATTACAGTATTTTGGTTATTGATTGTTTTTGTGATTCAAGGTTTTCCTGAAGTGAATATAACCATTGCCTCAATGCTTGAACATTTTTGTTTTTAAAGTTAAATTGTGTCAATTGGTCTCAAGGGAGAATCCTTGAACAATTATTTGTTTGCCTTTATTGTAGTTAAATTTTAAAAACATACTAAATTTATAAATCCAGTTGTTAAATCGTTACAGAATTCAAACCTTTTTAGGTAACTCGTACAACTTGCTCACATGTACCTCAATAAAATGCCGATGTGTACCATGAGTATTTTTATTCTGGAAGTGTATGAACCATTTTTGAATGTAAGGAAATGATTACTATCTATCTTACTTATATAATGATTCAGCAGAGCCTTAAACATTTGGTGACCCTATTGATACCTATTTCTGGAGAACTACTGGGCCGATTTTCATGCGGTTTGTTTAAAAAAAAAGAGAATGTTGTCATCATTACCAAAAACATATGAAATGTAATTTTTATTTCATCAGTATATTTTACAAGGGCACTTTTTGGGGTTTGAGGTAACAACAATACTGATAACTATTTCTGGAGTACTAAAGGGCTGATTTTCGTGTAGTTTGTTTTAAAAGAAAGAAAATATTGTCATCATTATCAAAAAGTTATTAAATATCATTTTCATTTCATCAGTATATTTTATAAGGGCACTTTTTTTAGTTTTAGATTACGACCCTATTGATAACTATTTTTGGAGAACTACCAGGTAGATTTTCGTGAGGTTTTGTAAAAAAAAAAATGTCATCATTATCAAAAAATTATGAAATATTATTTTTATTTAATCTGTATACAGTAGAACCATTGACTATATAAGTACTAGACTAACCGAGCTAACGGGCCGTCTGTACCGCGGTCCAGGACCATCAGTAGACGTAGTACAGGACCATCTCGCTAGGAGTCGTAGGAGCAGCACCGGTATTTGGCTAAAGACAGAAACTTGTACATCAACACAAAATAGCAGAAAACGTACAGTACTTGTTTTCATTATTAGAGTGAACTAAAGTTTGTTGTTGTCACTGAAGCTGCCTACTTGATGTTGGCTTATCAGTTTTAAAAAAACTTCAAAATCGTTCCTTTACCTTGATCTTTATTGCGTTTATTACTAGGCCTACCACTCATCTTACTAATATAATAATTCTACTGAAACGTTCACCCTTAAACGTTTGGTAACCCTATCGATGATACCTATTTCTGAAGATCTACCGGGCCTATTTTAGCGCTGTTTGTTTTAAATGACAGGCAATGTTGTCATTATTATCAAAAAATTATGAAATATCAATATTATTTTATGGTTTTATAAAAAATGGCACTTTTTGAGTTTTTTTGTTTGTTTTATGTTAAAATCCTATAGATAGCTATTTCTGAAGATGTACCGGACCGATTTTAGGTGTTTGTTTTAAATGACAGAAAATGTTGTCATTATTATCAAAAAATTATGAAATGTCAATTTTATTTCATGTGCATATTTAAAAGGGAACTTTTTGGCTTTTATGTTAAAATCCTATTGATAGCTATTTCTGAAGATCTACCGTTCCGATTTTATAATAATCCGTCGCATCTCCGCAATTATTTAAGACACAGTTGCATTCCCGCAATTATTTAAGGCTTCATCGGATCTCCACAATTATGTAAGGCTCCGTCGCTTATCCACAATTATTTAAGGCTCCATCGCATCTCCGCAATTATTTAAGACACAGTTGCATTCCCGCAATTTATTATTTAAGGCTTCATCGGATCTCCACAATTATGTAAGGCTTCGTCGCTTATACACAATTATTTAAGGCTCCATCGCATCTCCGCAATTATTTAAGATCTCATTACAACATTATACATTATTTAAAAAATACTTCTTAATAACTCGAAAATAAAGTTAACTATATGAACCTAAAATGTCTTCACTTCTGACGGCAGACCCACGACTGCCTGTTTTTTAAATGTCATTTTTATTTTATCAGTGCATTTATAAGGGCACCTTTTGAATTTTGGTGGTTTTATTAAATGCCATTTTTATTTCATCAGTGCGTTTATAAGGGCACATTTTGAGTTTTGGTGGTTTTAGGTTAAAACTCTTTTGATTTTATACCTATTTCTGGATATCTATATGACCAATTTTAGTGGTGTTTATTCAAAATAAAAGGGAATATTGTCTTTATTATCAAAATGTTATGAAAAGTAATTTGTATTTCATCGGTATTCTTATAAATTTACTTTTTGAGGTTTTTTGGTTCTAGATTAAAACATTATACTACATATTTATGAAGATCTACCGGGCCCATTTTAGTTCTGTTTATTTGAAATAAAAAGAGAATATTATTGTTATTATTATTAAAAAGTTATGAAAAATAATTTGTACTTCATCCTAATACTTCTTATAAGGACACTTTTTGAGGTTTTTTTGGTTCTAGATTAAAACCCTATTGATACCTATTTCTGGAAATCTATGCAACCGATTTTCGTGCGGTTTGTTTTAAATTAAAGTAAATGTAATTATTATCAACAAAATAAGAATTGTCATTTTTATTTCATCGTATATTTATTAATTACTTATTAATTTATTTATTACTGTTATTTTTATAATTAATTATTATAATAATTTCCAGGAAAAAAACAGTTAATTAGGGGGTTTTCTTGCTATGGACATAACGGTTGGGAATTAATGATGCACACGTTGTTTTGTAACTATAAACAGAGTTATTCTCATAAACACATTTCCATAGTTTTAGTTTGCTATTGACACTTTTCAAAAATATTTTAAATCTAAATTAATTTAATAACATAAATTTACTTTCTGTTGGGGTAGTGAACGCATTAAAATATACTGAGTTTTTTTAGTTGTTTTGCTCACCACATTAAGTGACCAAGTGACTTAAGTAGCCAGGATTTTGTAAAGGGAGGTGTCTGGCCTAAAGTGGCTTACCGGGGGAAGAGGGGGAACCGGGGTGGAAAGGGAAGGGACGGACCCTGAGGCCCTGAAAACAGTGTTTTGATACCATTTTTAACTGACAAATGCATATAAAAAATACGTTTTTATATAAAAAAAACAAACTTTTTACTAAATATTTCAAAATGCTTAAGTACAAAATATAATTAACTAGACTGTAAAGAATTAATTAATTATCCAACTCCGCTGATATTTTTCGCCAAGCATCTAATTTCATATTTTTGATCAAATGATAATTATTTAGAGGATCCCAAAGAATGGATTCGTTTCTAAAGGATTATATTAATGTTATTTGCTTCTGAGCAATCCATAGCCTACTTAATCAATGAATACCGGTTTATTGGAAAACAATAATCAAACGCGCGCTAAAAACGACAAACCTTTCACGCTCTCGTTCAAATATGTTCGGCCACCCCTTAATAATTAAACAAAATTACAGATCCCAACTGGACCATTTTTCACATAAAAAAATCGGAAATAGCGTATTTTTAAAAATTACCATTTTTTAAATATTCATAATATGTTTGTTAATTTTAAATTTTAAGGGCAGATATTTCGGAAAATTATTGCTTATTATGTGTACTTGAAACAGGAGGAAGATCAAAATTTGTCGCGTTATTAGTTTTTTCACAATTGCAGTGTAAATAATTTAGGCCAATATCTTTCATAATGCGCCCTATTAACCTGAGTGGCCCGATTTAAATTTACAAAACGGATTCTGCAGTGGAGAAGTGCTACGCAGATGATCCGCTAAACATCTTGAGGTTTATCTTTTTTTTACTTATCTCACTTTTACTTATCTGAAGAATTTTGATTGGAAGTTAGTCAGAATAGATGTAAGAATAACGATGTTAAGGGTCTGCTCCAGTAAACGAGAAAGCAACCGGAAACGCAACCGCTTCTCACTGTATCCCTATCTAAACAGTGCAATTTCTTGCAGCTGAACGCTTTGACATTGCCTCATTTCAAACCATTTTATAAGTCTATCTTTTGTAATTAATTGAGTGTTGAAAAAAACCTGAATAATCTTTATAAAATTTCGGATCCGGCTTTGCAAATTATTTTTCATTAAAAAATTCAAACTTTGTACTTACAAAATATCAATTACATAACAAATCAAAAGCATTTTAAAAAAATGTAAATTGCAAGACGGATGCGTATTGTGACTTTGCTTAAAATGAGACCTTGCAAACAATTTTATGATAAAGAGTAACCGAAATAAATGGTTTGAAATTTAACATTGCTCTTATGGGATAAAAATCCAAGATGGCCGCCACTACAGCAGACCTTTAATTTACCGCAATGTGCAGAAAAATAATGCAAAAAGTAGTAAACGTTGCAATGCCTTGTTTATTTCCGCAAACATTTGTGAAGCTTCGTTCTGAGTGGGGAGTGGGGTTCGTTTACTTCCGCCGATCTTCGATGTTATTTGTCCACTGAAAAATATTATATTATGTTTAAACCGTTTTTATGTTTTATGTGCCAAAAAGTGTAAAATATACAACTTTGTTGTAAAAATAAATAACGTTAATTTTTTTAATTTTTGAAGTTATAGTTCTTTGCGCCCATTGTAATCGGGGTGGGGTGTCGGTTGAGAAACCGCGTCACGCGTTAGGGGTAAAATCCGGAAAGTGCCTTTTTATACCTTTCTTCGTATATTCGTATACTTTGTTACTTTCCTATACTTTAAAACGTCGGATTGATTTGAAA
>JAGFPH010000097.1:386723-399676 GCA_018207615.1 Philaenus spumarius
TATTATTATTTTATTTAGAAAATTATTAAATTAAGAGAACGATATTAGATGTATCAAAAGGGTAACGTTTCAATATATATACTAATATTACAAAGAAGTAAAATTTGTTTGTTTGTATGTAGGTTGTAATCTCTGGAATTATTGAACCGATTGAAAAAATAATAGTTTTACTAATAAAAAGCTACATATCCCTGAGAAACGTTCATTTTGATAAAAACATTTTTTATTTCAATATTTGTAAATTTAGTCGGAAAAATCTTAGATTAGGCCTAGACTGATGAACCAACACATGTATTTACATTTATTACCATAGCAACCAATTGAATAAAATAACAGATAAAACATCAGATTCAAACTGTGAAGCAATTATTTAATTTTCTAACTTTTAGGTTAGGTTTTTATTAAAGTGTGGACCTGAGCCTTGCTGGTTCTTTTAACCTTTATTATAATTGCTGTTATAAAATATACGAAATAATTTGATTTGAACATTTAACATTATTTACTATCTTAGCTTTGGGGTTATTATTCCTACACCTTTATTATAAAGAAAACATGATTATGTGTATAGAAGGTTCCAACGAGGTTAGCGTGCGAAGCACGCAGGGGTTCCCAATAGTTACTTATAAGAGCACTTTTTTGAGTTTTACGGTTTTTTACGTTACAACTCTAATGATACCTATTTCTGGAAAACTACCTCGTCTGATCTCAGAAGATATAATTGATTAATTATAAAAATGCTAAAAGAGTTTGCTATTAAACAATATCATAAAAAAGTAATATAATAATATAGTAATTTACAATATTAATTTTAAAAAACACAACAAAGTAAGATATCTTATTGCATTGTACAATAATTACATTTTCAAACAAATCCAAACAAGATGTTTTTAAAAAGTTCAACAGGAATAAAGTCAATATAGTTTATTTTAATTGTATAGCTGATAGCCTATAATAGAAGAACATCGTCCATACTGCTCATAGTTTTATTGATTTTGATGCATTTGACTGGAACAGTTACCGGAGCCAAGAGATGGTGAGCTGAATGCTATTGTCAGCTGTTGAGGAATGAATAGTTGACACTACAATTTTGATTACGATTCTAATTATAAACTGCCCCCATTGAATCAGCTTCAAAAATACTTGTAATTCACTCCATGACTAATCTTTTAAAATACATTTATTAGCAGGGTTATTTATCTCTCTCAGTTCAGAAGCACAGAAATGTCCAAATATCTGTTCCTCGTCATTAGGCTGGTTTAATTGAAAAGTGGTTGCTGTACATGTGGTGGTATATCTTGCAAACCTTTGTGTTTCTGTTTTATGTTTGGAGGGGAGCTTGACTGCTTAGTTTCTTCATTTGCTTGAATTTTTTATCTAATTAACGTATCAAGATCTTCTAATTCAATTTCATCCGTTATTTTACCGCAACTATTCTCCTTCATTGTCTGAAATTATGAAATTTGTTGATTATATATTATTAAAAAAAAAAGTGTATTTTAAATATATATTTAAAATTAAATTTATTTATATCCATGTGAGTGGATGTCAGTCATAGCCAGTGTAGATATGTGACGGTTTATAATTTTTCGTTTATTACTTGTTAACCAATTTTTTAGTAAAACTTAATGTATTGAATTTCATAGCTTAACTCAGTCCGCTGTGACAACCCGAAATACTTCATCCCAATCCATGATCTCGAACCGTCACGGAATGATTCAGTGCTCTGGTCCTCTCGGATTCTAGGGCTATCTGGTTGGGTGTCTAGAGATTCAATGGATCCAAAGACGAAGCTTTGTGTGGACCAGTTGAGAGCAGTGAAAGAAGAGAATAGTTCAGAAAGGTGGACGTGGAATTAACAGCTCTTGATATTTGAATTGAGACGGAAATACAGTGAAACCCCGGTTAACCGACGGGAAGCTATTTCGCATAAAACTTTTTTCAGTTGAGCCATGAACATCTTACACTTATGTTCTTTATTTAAGTTAAAATTACATTTTTAGAATTACAGTACATCAATATACAGTATACTGTACTGAATAGTTTGTAGCATATGAATTATTAAAAAAACTCAGTAATTTTTGTTGGTTTCTTGCATCCCTCCAAACGTGTGTGTCATGGTCTTAAGACAATCACACACCTAACATAGCGTCCGTCTGCGGACCATTGCTATGGCCACGATACTTGCTATGTGCAATTCACACTGCCAGGCTATATAACTTAATCAAAACAAGCAAGTGGTTTAAAAGTCTTGACTTGGCGCCTGGAGAGGGAGAAAAGGCGAGTGTGCATGCGTTGGTCGAAACATAGTGTATGTGTTTACAAAAAATCGCTATGCTTGCGATAAATAGTGGGCATAGCGTGCATCAGTAATGTCGGTGTGAATTGTTCTTTAGGAGGGGTGGGAGAGTTAGCAGTTTGCTATAGTGGAACACCCCTCTACCGATTTAAACGGGACCATCAGGAAATTAAATTTTACATAAACATGTGAAAAGAAATACGTAGTTTGTTTGTTTCTGAGGAGGGAGAAAATAGGCGACCCGACATCAAAGGAAATGGGACTTCTAACATTTTTTGAGTTCTGAGAAAACTGAATTCAAAGTTTGCCATTGACAAATTTTTTTAAAGCCCCTACTTAATTTCTAATAGATGTTTAAGGTGTGGAAAAAAGGGCCTAATTTTGATTAAAAAAATAAAAATAATTAAAATATTGTACTTACAATAGGGCTATTATTTCTCACTTTCAGATAACCCGGGTTTCGGTTGAACACGAGTTCGGTTATCCAGGGTTTTACTGTAACTATAAATTATGTTTTGCTAATTAGCCATACCGGGGCTACCGACCCTGGACTGTTGGTGGTTTATTAGTCGAAATGTAGTTACGTGTAATTAGTAAAAGCACTTTCGTGAGACCTAGCTAGGCCGACTTGGTGTGAAACTTTAGGGGTAGTTTAATAATTATATAGAGTAGTAATAGTTAGTAATAACCTCATCGAGGCTGGCTTTGGGTGTGCCAGAATTTCCCATAAGAAAGAGTTAACCCTGGGTAGAACCATGTGGCAAAATTAGGGTTAGGGTTCAACATGTTACACCATATGTGACATTTTGCGTACAATTAGAACTTCCAGTACATAAGATTTCTCAGTTTCTGGTTTCCTTCAATATTATATACAGTAGAACCTTGGTTATCCAAGTTTCCAAATTAACCAAGGCAAATAAAAAAAAATTTTTATATTTTTTGTTAAAGGCGGAAAACCTTAGTGGTTATCATTGCCTAAAACTTTTGTCAAAATCAATTCTGTTAACTTACAAATAAATGTTAGTTAACTGAATTGATTTCGATAAGGAATTCATAGCTTGAGAGGATTTCTCAATAAGTAAATTTTTAATAAAACCTTTTGTGTTAGATTGAATAGAAAACAGTAAAAGAAACAGTTTGTAAAACAAAACAGTAGTCTGCTGTTTACACATGAAAACATTTACGCTCCTTACCCAACCCGTATGGTGACGTTTAAAGGACGAGTAGTGTAGTGAAATGACGAAGCAGTCTTGGGCCAGTTTACACTCCCCTCCTCGCTGCATCGTATTTAGGACTCAATCATCCTTTCCTACGAGTTGTTTCTCCGCCCCCCCTCCCCACTACTGTATTTTGTTTTTAGTCGGTGTCTATGTTAAACTTTGTGAATGAGAGTGTCATTATGAGTAGAAAGTGAAAGCGTGTTGTTTTATCTTTAAATAAAAAATGAGAAGCAATTAAACGATTAGATGGAGGTGATTCAATAAGAAAAGTGGCAAGTAATTTAGGTGTTGGAAAGTGACTCTCGGGGATTAGAGACGAAATAAATCGGAAATTGAAAAGAGGGTATCTCAAATAAAGAAGAGGCTAGACAATCAATAAAAAAAAGCGAGCATGAAAAAACTTCAGAGACATTATTTTTGTGGTATTTATTACAGTAGCTTACAATTTTTTATTTTTTTTATTTGAGTACATTATCAAACGTTTTTTGTTTATTTAAAACTATATTATTTGAAGACAAATAAAATAGATTCTGAAGTAAGTAAGGCTCCAAATCACCTACAACAATGAAAATGACAAGGAAACTGGATCCTTAATGATTTTCTCACGGCCTACTGTATTATCCAAGTTTTTGGTTATCCGAGGTCTGTCCGGTCCCAATTACCTCAGATAATAGAGGTTCTACTGTATATAGATATTGATCATGAGGAAAAAGTGTAAGGTTTTATTATTTCATTTCTTTAATATTGTTTTCATTATTACTTTATATTTAAAATATTAGCATAAATTTTAAAAAATCTATTAAAATTTATTTTTGTTTTCTAAGTTTATTTAAAAAAGTATGATGTTATAAACAAACTAGATACATTTATTTAAAACTTGCACAGAACGGTTTTTCATTTGATTTATGTTTAAGAAAAAAGTACAAAAAGAATTTTTTAAATACTTGGGGTATCAAAACGAATATCTGTGTATTAAGGGTTTGTCGGATTTAAAATACAATTATAAAAACTACATCCAATAAAAACGCAACTCAAACTCATTTTCCTACAAGTGTTCAATGTGAGCACCATTCGTCGCACGGCACACATCTAGTCGATAGCCGAGTTCGGCCCAAACTTTGTTCAGTGTGTCTGGAGTAATTGTTGCAACTGCTTCAATTGTAGGTCAGCTGGTAGCGGAGGCACATACAAATGATCTTTTATGAACCCCCAAAGGTAAAAATCGCATAGCGCCAGATCGGGTGAACGTGGAGGCCATACGAAACAAGCTGTCATCCGGCACCTTGCACCCAATCCAGCGGCTATAACGTCGTTTAACCAATCGCATACTATACCAATGAGGCGGCGCACCTTCTTGATGCCAAATAAAGTTCTGAGGTTCAGTTTCTTCCAATTGAGGAAAGAGCCATAGTTGTGAAGCATCAAAATAAGAAACACCAGTTACAGTTACTTCATCAAAAACTGCGGGATATGGCACCAAAAAACATTCAATTTAGGGGAGTCATGTTGCCGTAGCACCATCTCGTGCGGATTTGCTGACCCCTAGATGCACACATTATGAGTGTCCATAAGTTTACTTAGGTGAAATGTCGACTTATCACAGAAGAAGATTGTTTAGTTTGCATATCTGACTACTTTTACTGTCTGCAGAATCATATTTACTAGTAGTAGGTAAGTCTATAATTTTGAGCTATTTACCAGCAACGAAAAACAGGATCAACAGTTTGATATAGCGACAGTGTGAGTGCAGGAAATTCCTCGAGCAGAGATATATGTTTGGACCTACAAGTTGTAGTGTCGGACACTAGGGACAATTACCTGCAACACTATTTACATTAACCCTATGCCTAGCGCAGTTAAAGCTAAAATTGGGAAGCCGGTTTTTAGTGTTTTGCAAGCATTTTTTTTTTTAAATTCGCCAAAAATAGTAATTCTATTCCAATCCAAAAGTGTACAATACCTTTTTTGTAGAGAAACGTTCAAGGAATTCATATGTGCAATTAAAATATTTATTGATGTAAAATTGTAAAAGTTATTAGCTCATGAAACAAAAAATGTTCAGTTACGAAAGGTAAAAGTTCAACTTTAGGCCTACATAACAAGTAATAAACATTTTTTGTTATTTTTTTCATAAGCATAAAAAGTTTCGTAATTTAGTTCTAAATAGAACTGTATAAAAACATTTATCAATTTCAAATTTCTTATTTTGAAAACACCAGTTTTTATGTTCCAACTACACGACCGTTAACAAAACTAGGCCTAGTTTGAAACGTAATTTACTAGTATATGCTTTGCCCAAAAATGAAATATTATTATAACAAAGCGTAGAGAATAAATCAAAGAAAAGAACTGTATACTTGTCTTTTCTTAGTTCACAAAAGTGTTTGAGTTATCTTTATTTGAATAACAAAATGACATCAATCTAATAAAACTTTGCCGGTCGATATAGGACGGGCAGGAAGGTACATTTGATAACGTGGGAGCGACAGGCGCCAGACGGTCTCACCAGTATGCCCTAATTATGTATTTTCCAATGCTGCCTAGACAAACAAATAACTGGTTATATCTAATTTACTTCCCACCGTTAGAAAGATCAAACTATTCTCTACAAAATGGTATAAAGAAATCTGAGAAAACATAAGGAATTGTAGGCGTTATCTCGGTTGACAAATGTACCTCTTTCATTGGTTGAAAACTGTCCAATCGCAAGGTTTTACAGAAATCTTCATCATAAATCGTGTAAAATAGTGACATCTGATTGGAAGGCACTATTAGGAAGATAAAATCTTGACGAATCCAATGGTATCTTTATAATAGCCATAGAAATATTTGTGTAGATAGTCTTGAACGTTGAAGAAGTGGGACATAACAGTTCAATTGTATGCTAATTCACGCGTGAAAATAGCTGTATATTTTAAAACGATGATAAAGTATGTAAATATATGTTTTACAAAAAAGTTTTAAATACAAAACTTAAAGTTTAATTCATTTTCTTTCCAACGGTGCCGGTTTTATTACGATTGGATGATTTTGAGTATATTAATTAATCGAATATGCAAATGTATGAAAATTTACGCATTTGTACGAAATGGTTGCATCTTGCGCCTGAGAGAACATCACTTAGTGCAGTCTGCCACGGGGAGGGTTAACAATTTTGACTATCGGACAAAAACTTAGTAATTTCCTTACAGATGTAAACCCAGATTAAGTGTAAGCTCAATGTATACTGATCCTTTTAGCCTTTATTCTAACTCCTGTTACATCATAAACTTAATAATTTGATTTAGACATTTAACCCTACATATCTGTCAATGCTAACTTTCTGCAATGCCAGACCATATTGGTGCGTTTTGCAAGCATTTTTTTCAAAAATTCCTCAAATATAATAATTATACCCCAATCCAAAAGTGTTCAGTAGCTTTTTTGTAGAGAAAGGGTCAAAGAATTCATATATGCCAGTAAAAAATGTATTGATGTATTAGCTTAAGAAACAAAAAGTATTCAGTAACGGAAGAACAAAAGTTCAACTTTAGGCCTACACAAAAAGTAATAAATAATGTTTGTATTTTTTTCAAATATAAAAAAATTTGTAATTTAGTTCTAAATAGAAGTGTATGAAAATATATATCAAGTTCAAATTTCTTCTTTTTGTTTAAATGCCAGTTTTTATGTTCCTACTACAAGAATGCTAACACAATTAGGCCGACTTTGAATAGTAATATAGGAATATATGCTTTACCCAAACATATAATACTATTATTGTAGAGAATAAATCACAGGATTGAACTGTATACTTTAAAATTTTTATTTTATAAAATTATTTCACTTTGTTTCGCTAAATTAGATCAAACAAACAAAACTCTCACTAACATATCCTATACAGTTCCAGATGGTCTGGACTGTGGGAAAAACATATAACAGTCATATCTGAAATGAACCTATTCATTTGAGCAAAAGCAGGGTGGAATAACTAACATAGGGAAACGTGTTCCATGTTACAGATGTAATTTCAGTTGTGCATTTGTTGTGTACCACCAAAAGCGCTACCATCACACAAATTGCGTATGACGTCATTAAGAATAAATCGTTTTGTTTATGTTAATTATTTGAGAATTAACGGTTAGCAAAGTGGAATGATTTTGTAAGAAATGGGTAGAATTAAATTGTGCTACGTTAAATAAAGGGTGCTAAAATGCTCAAACTAATAACAAAAGAAGCACTTTTTTCAATTTCCCATTGAAAAGTAGTAAAGGAAATCAGTCACTGTAAGTATGATTTGTATACTAATAGCACAGGTATTAATTTGTATAGACCTAGCATTTTAATCTAGGCTGTGTTAAAAAGTACAGTATTTTTACATTTTAGACTATAATGCCACATTATTACAATAATATAAATTGATTATTTAAATGTAAGTTCCAATTATTAATTGTAATAATTACCTCCAGGTATTAATATAAACTTATTCTTGTTTTAATAACCATAACAGTGGATAATCTCTAAATAGCCTATGTACCTATAATTGCAAGAAATGCAAGAATACTAATTAAAAAAAAAACCTGAAAGGTTCTAACCTATTAGTATTTAGTCACAGTATGTTTACCTGTATTTAACATTTAACAGTAGAATGTAAAACAACGTCGTTGTCTGCAAAAATAGGCACACCTTTACTATTCAACTCCAGGCTAAACTATAGCAACAGAAATGCAAAAATAATAATTCAAAAAATACCTAAGAGGTTCTAACCTTACCTATTTGGTCACAGTATGTTTACCTGTATTCAATATTTAACAGTAGAATGTAAAACGTCGTTGTCAGCAAAAATATTAGGCTAGAGTCGAATAGTAAACTTACGCCCATTATTGTTATAGATGATGCCTTATACTTGATGCACATAAACAAGTTGTAGAGTAGGCTACACAAGATCACAAGATACACTAAATAAATAGCATTGCCTTTTCATATGACAATAGAAAAATATACATTTGTATGTGGAATATACACTGTAAAGGTTGTAATGATACCTACTGAAAGATTATAGGGTCAAGCCATATGACATGAACACATGAAGTAGGCTATTTTTGTTTTCAACCTGACCTCTTCAGAACTTCATGAAATTTTGTAGTAGCCTACATTTATTCTAGTCCATAAAGTAAGGTTATTTCCAAAATTAAAATTTTTTTGTCAAGTATATTTTGAGACACAAAATTACAAAGTATGGGAAAAACTCTAATTTCGATAAACGTCAATACCTTTAAATGGGATTTTCTCAGCTCTTAATTGAGATAGAATATCTTAATTTAAGAAGATATATAGCCTACTCAATTTTGTTTATTTAGGCTTATGGAATATAAACCAGCAGTTTCAGCTACCTACTGATTGTTCTAAACATTGAGTTTTTGGTTATGCTATGTATAAAATAAAAGGCTCAAATTTACTATACGAATGTACACCATATTGCGGCAGAGGTGACAATGTATACACAAGAAAATGCTCTAGTACGTAATTGTAATGTTCAAATCTATTTCTAAAAGTCTTAAGTTATTAAAAGTTCTAAGTCTTAAAATATGATTTAAAAACAAGTTTTACTTAATTTATATCCTAACAATAAAATAACGAAAAAGCGTTAGCCCAATTTATATTGTAGGTAGGCTAATTAAATAGCCTACCGTACCACTAAATAAAAAATATACAACATGTATGAAAAGTGTATGAACTAAACGAAATTTGAACGGAATATCTCTATATACTATTTTATTTTATTTTAGACGTCAACAATGGATTTCGTTTACTCAGAACAACTCCATTAATTTGAAAGCGTCCATTTGGCTATATTTGTGACCAGCATTTCAAAAATGAAGATTTTTTGGATGAGACAAGGCAGACGTTACACTGCGGAGCCATTCTATCCTCATTGCCACCCTTGACTACTGTACAGCATCTATCTTGGCAATCCTATCTTCACCAATTACGATCTTCCTCATCTGCTCAAATGTACAAGAAATATGTTGCTGAAGCACAATGTGAAATGTAGAGTTACATCAGGTAAGGACAAAGTTGTGGTGTCTTATATTTTATTGCAGCATTTGAAGTATTGTATGTGTATAAAATTATGTAATTATAAACAAATTTGTTAAAGCATCCCGGGTGCAATTATGTCACCACTTGGCCTTTATTTCATCCAATCAAGTTTTCTATATACGCATGGATTGTTTTTGAATTTCAAATAGGATGTTTTTTTTAAAATTTATAATATGTTGTTCTGAATATTTTAATAATTATAATTCTGTGTTTATTTCATTTTAAAATTGCTGGAAATATAGTTTTATGTAGTACAGTACAGTTTATTCGGTAATTTAGCCAGCATTTTACATTAGCCAGCAACAGAACCTTAGGCTACAACATTTTACTATTTAATTATGTATAATTTTGTTACATTTGACTTTAGGCTTGGCCTAATTCATGAATTCAATATAGCCTAACAAAAAACAAAAACAAATTGTACAACTCACTATATTAAAGCATGGTTATACAATAATTTGTTATTTCTGAGTAAAAAGTCCCATGGTTAACAATAATTGCAATTTTATTTCGTTTTAAAATTTATGACATACATGTACAAAAAATCATTTTGCTAGAAGCCCTACTGGAGTTCAGTCCACTTCCAGAACTAATATAAAAAATATTAATGTAGCACATATATATCAATAATTTTTACATTGTCTGTATTTTTCACTAATTACAGGTAGTCTGGACTTTGATGGAGTTGCCAGATGGGATGAATTTGGGATTCGAACTGCATACGATTTGGATAAATCTTCAGCAGAGTTCCGTATGCTACATAAGCTGAAAGATTCTCATTTGGAGCCTATAGGAACCCAAAAAATGAAAGTCGCCAAAGCAGCTCAGGTTTTAAGTCACTCTGTAGCAGCTACTATTATATATGCAGTTCGAATTGGTAAGTTAGTTATAATTATTTAGGTTTTTGTATGTTAAACATGTTTAAGAGAAAGTATATATTATTAATAATGAATTGATTAATTTTATTTTTTGCGACAGAATTTTCTATTATTATTAGTTTTATTTTGCAATAATTTTTGAGTAATAATAACACAAAATAAAAATAAAATACATTTTTTCAATTGTAATGTAGTTAGAATTTTCTAGTTAAGAAAGTAGTCAAACTATTTATAAAAGCAAGCCTATCTATATATAAAATTCAAATAAATATGGCCATGTATAATTCAAACTATCATTAAGTATGACATATACAGGCAATAAACAATGTCAAGATTAAGATACAAACGCTACGTTCAAGGTATTGAAACATTTTAAGCCACGAGAAATCATAAAAATGGTTAATTTGTATGTATGTATTGAAACATAAGATTCTGGTTTTTTTTTTAAGAACAGTGAAATGTAAGTCACAAAATTTGTTAAATAGCCTAGAAGATAACATTGCACTTTCTAACTATCAAATTTTGATCAATGCAAACTAAAGGTTTATTTACAAGTCAGGCAGGCGACTTGGTTCCTCCTATTTATTCAAAGCCAAATTGTCACATCATTCTACTTTTTTATCCTTTTGTTGCTCTCTTAAATTAAGCTTCTAACAACATTTTACATAACGTAATACCTTGTTTGAAAAAAATTCTAATTGGCTGGTATGTTTGTTACAGGTTCTCTACCGTCATCGGCTCTGGCAACTTCAACATTTATAAAAATGTGTGATGAACTTTTTGATTCCTTTAATGGCAACTCTTGTAAATATATTGTAAATATTGTATATATTTTTTCTGATTAATTGATATTCAAAGAATAATTAGTGAAATATAAATTAAACCTACAACCGAATAATTTTAGTAACGTACCATAATACAAACTAACTCCTAATTATGTTTAATTTTTTTCAACATTTCGTTTCCATGTTTTGGGATGGTGCAAACTTATCCTTGCATTTTCTGAAGATAGAGTTATTATTTGTTGCTTCATTGCAATGCATAAAATAAGATCAAATTAAGTTTAAAAAGAAAATATTAAGATTCAAAACAATGCATTCACAATAAACCTCACATGTGTGTAGCAAAAAATCCGCCATGACACTTTCACAGGTCACATGACCTATTTAGAGCAATTCCATTGGTATATAACGGAGATGGCCACTTTTGAAACAAACCTCTGCTGTACTTGTCCGTTTTTGAAACTAATTTTATATAAAATCGTTAAAAATAACACGTTTCTGAAAAAAATAAATATCTCCAATGAAAAGAGCAAAAAAAAAAAAAACTATTAGAAATAGGCGATACCTCAATTTTGACCAGGAACACAGTTGTCCGTCTTTGATCCCATGCTACTCATTTAACAAAATATCAATTCATTTAAAATATATTCAAAAACAAATGTGATTTAATCGATAGATCGTAACCATTATGTCATTAACAGTTTGTTGAAAAATGTTTGAAGTATGTAATTACTTTTATTATAAACAATTATTCAAGCTTAAATGTCTAGATTCATAAACTTTGTCTATATTTTAACATTTGCATTTAGTTATACATGCAATAATTTTGAATGATAATGTATAATAATGTGAATTTGAGGGTTCATACTTAAGAGTAAACTGAAGATGATTGGTAATTGTAAACCTTTCAAGATAATTTTATGTGAATATTATTGATTATATATCTAGGTGATATGTTTTAATAAATTTGTCTTATCTAAAAAATGTTATTATTTGTTTACTATCCTCCTAGTGCTTTCTTTACTGGCAACAAAAATAATGCATTCTCTTTTATTTTTATAAAGACAAATTATGATTAAAAATGTCTAAAACCATTATTAATTAAAACCATTGTGCATCCACTTAATTAATTTGAGTGTACATTTTAACAACTAAGATTTCTTTATCTACAAGTGGTAAAATATATTTCAATAATACTTTTACCAAAGCTATTTTCAAATAATAATATGTTAATTTATAAGTGTTATAAATTTAAATAAATATTACATATATTTTCATTTTTACAGCCTAATATTATGTGATTACTTTTGAAATGAAGTATTTTTCTTAGATTACTACTGTGTTTTAAATTATAGACAAATGTATTATTAAATGACACTTTAGTTACCGTACTTTATTCTAGAGTCATTTAATAAACTTTTGTTTAAAAGAATAAATTTCACAGTTAGTAGTCAAAGAATAATGCTTTAATATGCAAAAGTAATGATTTAATATTAGGCCTATAAATTGTAATTATATACTACAATACCGGTTAAAATAAGTATAACGTACTACGTTTAGTAAAACTTTGTTAGAGTGCATCAGTCCCACCAGAAGCGCTGAAGATAGTTTCAACTTATAACATTGAGTTGCCTATCTCCTCTTGGTATTGCAACGACTTATCCTAAGTCCTTGCCTGGAGCTATACTAGTGCGCG
>JAGFPH010000097.1:407415-456798 GCA_018207615.1 Philaenus spumarius
TTTAGGAGATCTGGCTGTAACCGTGTATGTAAGAGAAGACCAATTTGCTAATATTTATTTATATTGTGTTTTTCTTTCCAGTTTAATAAAGTTGTTTTGGATGTAAATGTAAATATTATTTGTTACTCAATTATGGTTAAGATGAGTACACAAAAGTAAGTTTCAAGACACCCGCCATCCAAATTATTAGCTTAGTTTTTTAGTTGTGATTTTATTGCATTTGTATTGTATCAGTTGTCATCTAGAAGGAACATGTAAGGTTTAATAGAATAGGTGAAGAGTAATCTTTGTTTGTGATTAACAACAAGTAGCTCTGACTACAAAATCCTAAACTTAAAAAACACGAGTTGGGAAGTGAAGCGAAGAATTTAAATAAAAGTGGTAAGTTAGCAGTGATTTTTTATAGGGTATTCAAGTAAAATACAAAATTTTACAATGTTTTATTTATTTCATAAATAGGCCTACAGAAAATAAATATAGAAAATGTTTATCAAGAGAAAACATATTATGTTTTATAATATTTTCTTAGCAACTAAACTATAAACTAAAGTTCACGGGCTAGAAATAAATATGCCTTTTTAAATGGTTACAAAGTGATACTGCTTATTTTAAATATTTACCTGCTTATTGATTGCAGCTTCCATTTTGTCAACCGAATCAGGCAAAGAAGCAGCAACATGATTACTAACGGCACCTGAAACAGGAGATGACGACTTCTGTTTACCGGAGAAACGTTTCTTCAACTCCTCCACAGTCGACATTTCTATCTTGGCAAACAGTGGCGAAGGCTGTTGAAATAAATAAAAGTGGTACATATATATTTAATAAATACTCAATACATGAATAACAGTAGCAATATGAATGTCATTATGAAAGAAACTGTAGTAAGTATTACTGCAAAAATGTATTGATTATATACACACATAACTATCCTTTACTTATCCTATGTTCATATACAAGCAATAATTGCATGATAACAAATTTATTTAAAAAAGTAATAATAATAGCTTTTCTATGAAAATGTACATTTTAATCTTAGGTATTTGGTATTTTTAATAGTTTAATTATGGCGGCCGTTTAAAATGTTTAATGTCAAATACTCAAAAACCGCTAACTTTACAAAAACATTAAATGAGACCAAAAAATTTACTTTGATAAACACAACGGCTTTTTTATTTTATCTGTAGCTCAAAAGATAACAGAGATACCGGCAAAAACACTTAATCTTTCATGTTTGTGTCAGATCTAAACCCCTTGTATCATATATTTTTAGTTTTTTTTTGAAAACCTGGAAACAGCTCAGAAAGTGCTCTGAACCTTATGTGAATCACCCTGTATAATATACAATTATACTAACATATGTATTACTGATGTTTTTCATTTCTTAACTTAAACTCCATACCGGAATTAAAAATCAGTCTTTACCAGTAAAATGCGTACAATGAGACAACTCATTTACTTGTTTCCTTACTTCATTGTGTAAATGGCGTGGAGGGGTGGGGTTATACGGTTGCCAGGTCGCCTAACACGATTGGGGGAAATCTTAAGTGAAAAAAGTGTGTTATGGGAAATTTTTTTCCTAAAACATTTTCTGTACACCTGAAGTTTTAAGCCCCAAACCAGGCCTTGTCAATCATAATATCAGGAAGCACTTTATAATTTCAGTAGTAACTGGGTTATAACATATAACACTAACCTTTCCTATAACGTGTCCTGGTTTCAGCAGGTGATAAACATTTTCCGTTAAAATCCATACATCATCAGGAGCCTGCAGTTGTTCCCCTATTGTCTTGGAAGTGCTTGGCATATAAGGTTTGAGCAGAATACCCAGAAGACAAGCGATATTGCAACTCAAGCCGATAATAGTGCCAGCTCGGATTCTGTAGAAAATTTAACACTTTTACTCCTTGACCAAATAAATAAATTTCAGCACAACAAAAAATGAATTTAGTAATTATTTACTTTATCTTGTCTACTCTAACTTCACTTATTCATTCAACCCTTTCCATTGGTCATATCCAACAACCATAAGTTCTTGTTGAAATTCCATTATGATAAACAATAAAACCTTTTTTTAATTGCACAAAACTTTTTTACTAAGCCGTGCCCGACCGAGGTTTTGCCAACATTTACGAAGGCATCTAAAGACATTTAAATACTTGATAAGTATAATTTGGGACTAAAGAAAATAAATTAAACGTGGTGTGCCAGCTTTACAATATCTGGCAATAACTGATCCCTGCGTTTGGACTGCGCGAGCCTATGCAGCGTACGCTCTCTAAGGTTGTTACATGTATTGTTTACCTTGAGTTTTATGAAAGTTAGGCCAGTTACATATCTATGAGCGTACACAGTATAAATTCTAAGGTTACCTACACACCTTCTAAGGAGCACACTTTATAAGGTTACCTACAGCTGTATTTGTAAAAGCCATAGTTGGCAAAGCTATGGTCGGAACGGCTCTGTAAATAAATTTGGTGAAAGTACGGAAAAGTTGTATTATTTAAAATAATATTATCTATACTAATATTATAAAGAGGTTTGTTTTTTGTTTGTTTGTTTGTATGTAGGGGGTAATCTCTGGCACTACTGAACCGATTGAAAAAATAGTTTTACTAATAAAAAGCTACACTATCCCTGAGTAACATAGGCTATAATTCATTTCGATAAAAACCTTTTTTTATTTCAATATTTGTAAATTTAGTCGGGAAAAATTCTTAGGTTAGGCCTAGAATGATAAACCAACACATGTATTTATATTTATTACCATAGCAACCAATTGAATAAAATAACAGGTAATATAGCTATTTGCTCCAATATTTCCATTTGATATTTCCAGCTGATTTCAAAATTTGAAGCAATTATTTTTGTACTTCTAGCTTTTAGATTAGGGTTTTAAAGTGTAGACAACTTGCTGGTTCTTTTAACCATTATTATAACTGCTGTTATAAAATATAAGAAATAATTTAGTTTGAACATTTAACATTATTTACCATCTTAGTTTTGAGGTTATTATTAATACTACACCTTTATTATAAATAAAACATAACATGTTTTTAGAAGGTTACATTGGGGATTGGCGTGCGGTGCACGCAGGGGTCTCCTCTAGTGTATTATAAAATTATAGTACAATAACCCTCTGCTTTCTACTACTCACTTGTCCTGGTCAGTCTGTTTCAACAGTACCCAAGGTTGAGTTGACTGCATATAGAAGTTGCCATGCCTAGAGATGTTCAATATATACCTGATACCATCTCTCAACTTAGCTTTATTCAAAGCTTGGATGTAACCTTGCACTTCACGAGTTATCAATGCAAGCAGCGTAAAGTCTTCATTAGTTAGTTCCATGTTTGGTATTTTGTTGTTAAAATTCTTCTCAGCAAACACCAACGCCCTGCAAAGAAAAATACACAAACGTTTTCTTTTAGTTAACCTTAATAACCAGTCAACACAGTAAACATTACGCCATAGCTGACACAGCTCCGTAACACGATGAGCTGTGACAACGCATTGAGCCAGTACCATGTGATCTTGGCTACCACTACTAGAGCCAGTTTTTCAAGACTGTTCTACTTTCTGCGTCACAATTTGCTTCAGCTTTCATAAATTAAACTGTTATATTGTAAAATAAGTCTGATGTTCATAGAAAAGTTTGAAAGTTTTCTGTATTTTTCCTTAGGAAAGATGAGCTATTGCATAACTCTTATGGTGAGACCTAAGGTTGGGAGTGGTCAATGAACACCGATCATGGTCCCCAGAACACAGGTTGTCATCATACATAAAAATTGTATATACATGTATATTTATGTATTTGCACTCTTAACGTCGCTTGGACGATTTCATTCGGAAGCACATTTTATGACCAAAAGTAATATTTTTTTAGATTTTTCGTACTATAATGAAAGGTTTTGGAGTTTTATCTAAAAAAATATTTATATCAGATTATTCTGCAAATTTTGTTATTTTACACGGCATTTTTGGGCGTCTGGTTCCAACAAAATCAATCAAAATGTAAAATACCATAGAAGTACCCAGTTCAAATCCAAGTGGGGAATTTTACCGTAGAGGTAGCTTCAGTTCCGAAGCCGTAAGTTTAAGGTGCAAACTTGCAAAGCAAAGCAGCGCGCGAGTTGGGGCTGGAGGCTGAGGTGCCAACAAATTCTACTAATATTTTTCGTACACGCAAGTAGCTATTCAGCGCCTTAGTGAGTACACCAATTTCCAAAATAGTTGGTTGAAACCCTAAAACATATAACTTAATTTTTAAAATTTGCTCAACTCACGTCAGCGGTTCAGCTGCATGATCGAATTATTTATTATCTTACAAATGACAGACATACAAATTCAGATTATAATCGGGTAAAATATTTCTAATATGTAGGAGCAAAATATAAGTCTAAAATTGAAGTAATAACTCTCATTTAAAATTTACTAGGAATGTGAATTAATTGTACACAATATCAGAACTATCAATAAACAAATAGTTTTTTCTTTCATGTAAAACTGTAATCTAAATATTATTAGTGCATGAAATATAGTTAAAAAATTTGTAAAGGTGGTCTCTTTCTTCATTCATATTTCACTTTATCGTTCTATTTCTGGGAATTACAATCACAGGTAGAAATTTGTTTCTCTTACTATCTCTTAACCTACCCCCTTTAAAAATTACAAAGCTAGCCTGCAATCATGGTTTGCTACAGTATACAAAAATATAAATTATTAATCTAATCTCTATTTGTAAAATCACTACCAACGACAATTTCGCTAGAAGACCGCAAAAAAAAAAAAGAACTTGAACACTGTGAAATAAATTACAAAACTGTACAGCTGCCGTATGATTACATGACCTGAAGTGATTTAAAAATGAAAATATGGTAATGTGATTACCTGTTAATAAAGTTTCCCAGGTTGTTCAACAATTCAGTATTGTTTTTAGTCGCTAGATCCAACCACGAGAAAGAAGTATCTTGATTCTCCGGCCGTACGTACAACAAGTAGAAACGGAAGATATCACTTGGTATCCCTGTATCCTGGGCGTCGTTACCAAACACTCCGACACCTCTTGATTTTGAAAACTTGCCATCTTCGTAATTCAGATATTCTGTAATCAAACCAGATTATAGAGAGTGGGTGGAAAGTCTGGGGACGGCTTAATATTGTCGGATATAAGGACAATTTGAAGGAAGATGTGATTTAGGAACCTACTCTATGTACAAGTACTATTTATTAAGATGTCAAAAATTTGATCCGCCATATTGGATCCATCATTTAACTTTTTTTTAAATAGGAAAGTGGTGATGTGATACATCATTTCAATGTAGAATTTTAAGACAAAATCAATGGTGAAAACCGCACATCCATATCTCAAACCGTTCTGAAGATATTTGCATTTATTTGCATTGAATCATATCATTTAATATAAAAATGAAATAAAGTACATTAAACTTCTTACCTATCAAATTTTAATGTTGAATCAAATTAATTATTTCCAAACAATCAACTCATAAGGTATTTTAATTTAATGTACATCAATTTTAACAATAATGAACAAAAATTATAATAATAAATTAAAAATAAAGTACATTAAAAATCTCTACAGAGGATGAATTTATTGTAATCCTCTGTGTGATATGCATTATTATTATTTTTGTTAGTAACAAGTTAGGGTAAAGTAAAAAATAAAATAAAATCATATAACAAAGTTCTGCTAGACAATGGCAAAACCTTGAGTAATATTGTGTTTTTTCTTCAGTAAAATAATTATATAAATCAAGAAGTGAAATAATGAGTAAAAAACTAATTACAAAAAAATTGCAATGCTTATTACTAACCATTACCAAGTTAGAGGGGCATAAAGTTTTAAAAACACACAAACTGGGCGAAAGATATTTTGGTATGGAAACGCTTGGGACCAATGAAAACTCTCTTAATATTAATAAAACATTGTTCAATCTAACAAATAAAATATTAAAAAAAATGGTTTTGTTAATTTTTAAAACCATAATAAAGAAGAATTATGTGACAAAACTATAAATTTGTCACACATGAAAAATGCAGTTGGTAAGAGATGTTCAATATATAAGCTGATTCAGAATTCAGTAAAATCAAAAATCATCATAAACTATAGGGTGTTCCATAAGAAATTCAAAAGTTGGTCACAATTTCCAATATAAAAACAGAAAAACTATACTTTAAAATGGAACTTGTAGCCTATTTAAACAGAGTGCTTTCGTTAAACACCAATTTGAAAAAATGAGAATCAACAGCTGATATTGAACATCTGTTACCAACATCAATTTATACTAACTTAATTGATAAACTGAGTTTAAAAAATGTTTTATTAGAGTTAAGTGCGGTTTCATTGGTTGAAAACGTTTCAATACCAAAATAACTTCCGCTCAATTTGGGTGTTTAAAACTTGATACGCCTCTAACTTTTAAATGGTTAGTCGTATTAAAAAAACACCAAGATCAAAACAGTCTTAAAATAACTTGTAAAATCCAAAAATTACCATAAAATACAGGGTGTTCCATAAGAAATTCGAAAGTTGACCGCCATATTGGAAAATGGCGGCCATTTACAAATATATTAGTTACATATTTTTTAATTTCTCAAAAAACAAGGAAAGGTTCCCCATTTAAAACCTCTTGGTCCTAGTTAAGTCCAAACTTTAAATCCTGCGCTGCGTTTATGTGAAGTTTTTCTTTATTTTGACCCATATGACCCTCTTCGGAATTATCTTCCATCACCATGTATATGCTCTATTGTTTTTAACCCTGGAACTGGCAGGTGGTTCTTACAGTATAACCTAGAGTTGTTTTGGTTTTGGTTGGATGGGAATAACGGACTAAAACTACCTACAATTTACTTGTTCAGTGTAATCGAACTAATAAATATAGCTCATAGACTACAACCAACAACAATTTCTTTTGAATGTTTTGCAAATACAGAATTCATTGCCTAATCAACTCCTACAACCGCGAGTGTACGTCTGTGAGTAGCAACATAATATAACAGCTAATTTTACCTATCATCTGTAATATTCACACAAAACCTAGCTTAGATTATACTTTAGGGTTATGTTTACAACTTCAATCAATAATATAATGTCTCGTGAAGTTGATTTTTTTATATGTATTATAGAACTAATTTAGGCTATAATACGTTATAAAATTTGCTTTGAGGTTATAAAATTAATATAAATACAACCTTTTATCATCAAAATTTAAGAAGAGATACCCATTCGTTTAACTTCGGAAACATTTGTATAACATAAATATATTTAATTATTAATTTCTTCATTATAATATTAATAATTTCTAAATCATTTGATATATCATTATGAAATGAAAAGCAATTAATAGATAATATTTTTATCTTTATTTTGGTATATAAATAAATTTTTTTAACAAATAGGCCTAGTTTTATAATCGTTGTAGTTACTGTACACATTTAGCAGTTAAAAATTTTCTCGGCATAGTTGGGTAGGCCTAGATAAAGTTTGTTGTTTATAAATACAGTAAAACCCCGTTTAACCGAACTAATGGGGGCAGACCTGTTTCGGATAATCAATTTTTTCGGTTAAGCCATGGTTATGGAGTTTGGGATGGTTTTTGGCTAAATTAAATAATGTACACACGTTATTTTAATGTAAAGAGCTTTATTAAATATATGTGACTAACATATTTACAATATCGCAGTTGTATAGTAAGACAAAAGTGGAAACAGTATCTAGTTTAACTTAAAATAATCAAACATCGATTTTTGAGTTTTATTCGTACCGCGTTTCCGAGCAGCCTTATCTAGTTTTCATGGTTTTACGGTTGGAGATTTTAGTTGAATGTTCAGTAAGTTTCTCTTTATTCTTACAGTCACTTACAGTTGAAACACCGACATTGTATTCCGCTGCCACACATCGTAATAAAGCACCGTTTTCAACACGTCTAACGGCTTCCAGTTTATCGGCTATGTTGATAACGACACGTTTTCTTTTACCGGCCATTGTTTTGAAAACTGCCCTAAAGTCACTTTATAAGAATCTCTAAAGTTTAACAAACTAAAGTTTCACACTCAACATTAAAAAACAACCTAAGCGAGTTAAAATAAAACAATGTAAGATTAAATTACTAACAGCTAAAGAACTGAGAAGAATTTATACTTCCGCTAGTGTCACAACCTTCACGCCTTGAATACAGTAGCACAACTGAAACGGCAAGTGTGTGAAAAGTGAAAGAGCGGGGGCAGGAGGGGTGGAGGGTAGTTCTAGGAAGGTCAATGCCTGGGAAAACACGTGGCCGGCGGCGCTGTTGAGGAGATCTCAAAATGGCCACCCTCAGCGCATGGTTTCGGTTTTACATGGGCGTTTTAGTATTAATTTAGCTTTTTTTATTAATTTCGCAACCGTTTCGGTTAACCCGGGTTTCGGTTAACCGAAGTTCGGTTAACCGGGGTTCTACTGTAGTATTTTTATAAAATATGTATTTCTGACGTGTACCTAATTGATCGGACTATTATTATTAAATGCTAAACATGTTTTATTTATATAATTATTTTTTGTACCATATAATACCTTTTCAAATTGTCCAGTTTTAAAGTAAAACAGCTAATTGTACAGATGTTTAATACTTTGTACTATTAGTTTGTACTTTAATATTATGAAGTATTAAACGTTTTTATGAGAAACTGTGTTCTGTTTTTTATTTATATAGTGTTATTTCTCATAAGTCTAGTTCAAGTTTAAATTTTGTACAAATGTTATGATAAAGAAATATACCTTCAAAGAAAACATGTTTATTTTTCTTTAAATAGTTTAGGAAAAGCTAAATCATGACAAAAATTAAGTGAACTGCATTAATTGTCATCAGCAATCTTGATTATTATCTAAGTACCTGTAGCCATAAGATGATCAACCAACACATAGTTGCCTCCACAAGCCAAGAGAGTTGCAGGAAACATAATGGAATGAAATGGAACATTGTCTTTAGCCATGAACTGGTACAAGGTTACTCCTGCCTTAGCAGTAGGTTGCCACCACTGTCTCCACTTATCTGTGTATGTTTTGGTCATACTCATATAGCCAATAGGTGCATCGAACCATACATAGAAAACCTGTAGACAAGACCAGAAAATCTTTAAGGGCTGTTTTATCAATTTGTGGTTTAATCTAAACTATAGTTGCAACGATAGGCGTTGCAAAAAATAAAAATATAGCTTCTTCTGTTTTTCAGCCCCACGTTGGGAAAGCCATTTTGTAACGGAAGGTTACAAAAAACAAAAATAGGTTTAGTTATACTGTGTTAAAAAAAAAATGTGAGGTTCGGTAAAAAATTCAAAAAAATAAAAAAATAATGTTTTTAAAATAAAATAAAAACGCTATATGTGGATTATCTAATAATTATCAATATCTCTCCTTCATCTCCTTCACTTATTCACCTTAAAACCAAAAGTCGTCGCTCATGTAATACTTTAAATCATTTAAAACACCTCTTAGGCCTATTGCCTTACTTAAATAATAAAATCACCACCCACCTAAACTCTCCATAACATCTCTCACCTAACTTCAACGTAGAATAATATCATATGCTTCACCTTACTTTAACTCACCTTACTATCTAAACCTTAGAATCACCTTCACTTAACTCCCACAATATTAATAAATTAAAAAGAAAATAATAATCATAATATTTGCGATAATCCACATATAACCTCACTTATGCTCTGTTGGCATATATCTATTCATAATTGTTAATTACTGAAAAATATTTATTAATTAATTTGATTTCCTCAGGGGTGGAAACCTGGCCGTTAGAGTACAAGCTAAATGGACATTCGTGGCTGTATAAAGAAATTCAAGACATTGTAGCAAGACAACTATTGTTTACTCAAACATAATTAGAAATGAATATTTACAGCAATAAAAAAAAATTAACGTCATGAAATAATTATACAAACAAATCAATCAACTATTTACAATTATACAAAGTTTTGTCATCCATATCTTAAGCTATGACGCAATAGAAATCAAAAGAAGTTACTTTTTTAGAACAATTAAAATTTTCATATCTGCAGACTAAAAAATATGTCCTATGGCCATTATTACTTACTGTTTCACTCGTTGCACTGTCTTTTACCTAGGATTTCACTGATTCTATTCGACAAAGTCACTTCACTTGCATTTTACCAACGCGTTTATCCAACCACATGGCAACTTTTTTACAAGTCCATTTTTTGAAGAAAATATACGGAAGATTTTACTTTTTACGTTTTCACAAACTCCTAAACGTCTCTACTTGACATTAACACAACTTTCGTCGCGATCTTTTAAGAATTACTACATTTTTCTTACAAATTCTTCACCACCTGCAATTAGCTTGCACAAAGCCGGCTACGCCATCTTGACTTCTCCTATTTCTTTTCTCTTCTCTTCTCCTCTCTGGCGTTGTTAAACGTACTTCTCTCAGAACTGTACATGTAAAATAGCACGTACGCCACTCTGTGCTAGGCCTTCCGTATCTCAATGTATACACTGATGTTGTGTCTTGTTATACATGTATTTATTTCTTCTTTACAAGTTGCCTTCGGATTGTCTCTGCCTAATCAAAATGTTTATTATTATATTACCGCTTGTCTTCATTAACAATTCACTTCAACCGTAATTATTTAAATGATCTTTTACATAGTTCTTACACGTTACATGTTCATACATTAATATATCTTTTAAGTCTGCTTTTATTTTACCCACTTTTATAGTCTGCTTTTTATTTTTTATTTATTTATTAAAAATGATTCTACTGTAATTATTTTGCGTCATTTAGAAATTTATATACATTTAAGAATTATAAATGTTTACTATTATATATGTATTGCGTCATTTTATTTATTTAGACCAAACCTCTGTGCTTTTAGACACTATGGGAAACTGCTGTTTTATTTCTTATCGTATATTTTCTCTGTGACATGGCTGTTAGTGTTACATAGTTCATTTGGTCAACTGCACTACTGCATATCGGACCTGCTGATTCACAAGTGGGGCAGACTAACAACTGACAAACACTACCTCTAATTAGGGTACACACTTAGTTTTTGTCAAATAATTGGTTTCCTCTTGCACTCATAAAAAAACCAAAGAGTCAAAAACGGAGATCGGAAAATTTCCCATCAAAATACATACTTACTTATACTTATACATTTCCATATTTTTAAATACCCAAATAATAGAGGCGAAATTGAGGAAATGATTATTAAGATTCAGAATACTGTTGAAATATTTCTTTTCATTTCGAGATCTAAGCGACACAAAGCAAGTGTATAACACAATAATTAATTAGGATAGCTGATTAAGAATTTTAAGCCAAAAGTAACAAACAAATTATAACAAAGATTTGGTCGATTATAACAACTGGCGGATTTGTCAAAAGCGTTACTAAAATCTTTGTTTTAAAACCGGTCCAGATTAACCGGATGTCCGGAACAACGGAGTCAGGATTAGTGGGCTTTGTTACGATTAGTCGAGGGTAGGTTTAGTTATTTTAACTATAGAGTTAATATATTTAATGTGAAGCTATTGAGTTGTGTAAGGTAGACACGGAAGCGGATGAGACCGGAAATGTAAACTCGGTTTCATAAGAGGTCGTGCAATATGGAACAAAACAACTGCTACAGAAGCAGCGATTGTTTTATTGGAGATGTGTTGATTCGGATAATCCGAATCTAGAATCTTGGCCAGAGTGGAATGGCCAGATGAAGAGTGAGTGGAGGGGCTGCGAGTTCGGCCAGTTTTGTGTGGAAAGAGAGGCCGAAAGATCCAACATTGCGGGGCTGGTTAGCTTCACAGGAATCTCCACACGGGGTCAAGGTCTGGACCGTTGGAACGTCTGGAAGAGTTGTCAAGGGAAGGAAGGACTAGGACGTGTTGAAGACAACATACTGGGTGAGCAAAACAGAGTATTTTGGTCTATTGTTAAAGTCATGTTGAATTTAGAGTTTTGGGGTTGATAATATAAATGTAACTTGTTATAGTCGCCGATACCGTACATCCAGTCTTTCTTGCAAACTCAATAGCTTGTATATGAATTATGTATTAGATATTATTGTTAGCTAATGCTAAAGAGAAGTATACTTGCCGAGTTAAGACAATTGTTTACATAAATATAAAGTAAGTATTACCACTAAACCACTGTTTTGTTGTTACTGATCTGTCCTTAACAAGTGTAACCTATTTGAATCCGGGTAAAAGGGGTGAAAATCCTACCCCTATCAGCCTCTACTGTACTTTCAACTTATCCGTCTCAAGAATACTTTGTTACCATCAATAACTCTTTACAAGAACACAATTGTAACTAACAGTACCTTCTGTTCAAATCCAGCCAGAGGGACAGGTATTCCCCACTTCAAGTCTCTTGTGATACAACGTGCATTTAGTCCTTGTTTAAGCCAAGCTTTTGTTATCACCATTGCATTGTTCGACCACTCTGTACCAACCTTGGAACTCCATTCTTCCAGACGAGGTTCTACCTGCAACACATAACATTACAGGTTTCAACGGTATCCACAAGATAGACTGATGGAGAGTAGTAAGAAAATACAATAATAATTACCCCTGTGTCAACCCTGTTGTTACTGTTAAAAAAACAATGTTGATAAATGTTTAACAATAGTAGAATTAGGTAATATCACAGTAATATAGAGTAGGTAGTTAAATAATTAGAATAGAATCTAAGTAAGACTAGACGGGGAAAACTGAGTAGGGGCAAGAATTTTTAAATAGGAAGAAAAGATTATAAAGGAGGTCTTTTGGGGTTTTTCTTGGATGAGAAGATAAGTCTTGGCAGACCGAGGCCTTCGGGTGTGTAGACCCTGGCGTGAGTGTCAAGGAAAGAACAGAGAGTAATTTTCCGTTAAGTGTGCCAGCCCAGGTGGATGTTAGGGCAAGGTAGCTGAAATGCCTGACAGTCTGAGCCACCAGGACAGAATAGAGGTGAGAACACAGTTGCCTTCGGGGTGTAGACCATGGTGTGAGTGTCAAGGAAAGAACAGAGAGTCATTTTCCGTGAAGTGTGCCAGCCCAGGTGGATGTCAGGGCAAGGTAGCTGAAATGCCCGACAGTCTGAGCCTGCAGGACAAAATAGAGGTAAGAGCACAGTTTGTGAAAGGTAGAGGAACAATTGTTTTATTTAAATTTTATGATTGGAATCAGTTTGTATGGGTTTATAAACTGGGAGAGTTATATATTTTAAAAGAATTCAGGTTTGTGGAGTAGAAATTTTTACTCAGTTTTGCCCGTAGAATAAGGTACAAGATTTAGACAGAGGTTTACTGTAACTATTTATCATGTAGTGTAGAATTAAATGTATTTAGTACCATCAAATAAAATAGATGTTTATATACACTCAAATATAATGTATGATATTTATGTTTGTCACTCTCTCACTAAAAGTTAGAGCCAAACGAGTAGCCACTTCGAATATTTCCGAGAACATAATTTATAATTTCTTTTTAATAACAGTGTAGGATAAATACTTAAGCTAAAATTGTAAATAATATTAAATCAAAATTTGAAGTTTATGAAGGAAGATAACAGGAGTTATAATAATTTGATCATACAGCTGAACCACTGACATGAGTTGAGTGAATTTACAAAATTAAGTTTATGTTTTAGGGTTTCAATCAACTTGGTCTACTCATGAAGGGACTGAACAGCTGTCTGCGTGTACGAAATATATTAGAAGAATTTATTTGTACTTCAGCTTCTAGCCCCGGCTCATCGCTGCTTCGTTCCGCTAGCAAAAGCTGCTCCCACGTGGGTTTGAACTAGGTAATTTTATGTTTTGATTAATTTTGGTGGAACCGTACAGGCTATAAGGTCATGTAAAAAAACAAAATTAATAGAATAATCTCCTATATTTATTCTTTTTAGATAAATCCCAAAGAGTTTCATTCTAGTATGAAATGTTTTTTAAATTTACTTCCGGTTGATGGATTTATTTTGCTAATGAACTCGTTTGAGCGAATTACAGTGTGAACACATAAATACATACAAAAAGTCTTTGCATTAGCTCATATATTGCACATGGAAATTCAATAAAAAACAATAGGAAAAAAATTTGCCATTACTCACATTAATTAAAATTGTCCACACATTTCTCCACAACTTTTTCGACTTGAAATATTATGTGAACACAGAAAATTATTATTTTCACCTCCAACATATAACTTCCATTTGAATTATTAAAAAAACACAACACAGATTTAAAAAAACAGTTGCTTACTTTAGGCAAATCCAAGAACAACTGTTGAGACTCTTTTACAATAGGAGTACTGCTGCATATTTTACATCTAGGGTTTATCAACTCTGTAGCGTTGATAAGATGACCGCAACCATCACACTGGTCTCCTCTTGCATCCTCGTAGGAACAATCAGGACAAGTTCCCTCAACGAATCTGTCTGCCAAGTACCTGGAAAGCATTTGCAGTTCAAACTATGTTTTATTGACGCATGTCACAAGTACTTTCATATAGCTTCATCCGCATATTAGTAATACACCCAAAAGCAAAACATCAAGCGACAGTGCAATATCGTTGCAGAACTAAAATGAGGGCTGCAGAAAGATATCGTATAGAATGAATGTTTTTTGCTGAGTATAAACAAAAATTTTATCTACACCCTGTTATCAATGAAGTTATAGAAAAATAGTTTAAAAGAATCCACTCAATGAAAAGAAAATTGCATGGTTTGCAACCAATACGTAAAAGAGCTTCAATCAATTTTTGATTGGCTCCGCCATTTCTTGACAAACTGTATATTATATATATACACTTAAACTAACATGCTTGAGCTTTGTCAAGAAATGGCGGCACTTCCTCGTTCTGCCACTCTCTTATACGCACTCTGCCCTAGAGGGCCTTTCCGATTGCCCCATTAGAATTTCTAGTCGGGTTCTTTTGTTCACAGTCTGAATTGTGGATTGCTATTGAAGCGTGACTTGATACTATGGCAATTTCTGGTGAACGTGATGTTTGCTCAGAAATAATAATTTAAAAAATCTCAAAACTCATTATTTGAGACATCGGGAGCTACAGTTAAGTAAAAGTCATTCATCAGCGGGTGCCATCAGCGACGATATTATAAAACTTTTTAACTTACATATATTTTTTTAACATCATATCTGCAACAAAAAAAAAAAAAAAAAGACAGAAGAAAGTTGCCGATGTAGAATTGCCGAGTCTAGGCCAAGTACTTCATGGACGATCACAGAGACAGATGATGGGCACAATCGTTCTACCACACCTGTTATATCAAGTAATTTGTTTGATTCTAGCAAAATTCAACAACTTCTGGAGAGAGTACACGGTAAGTAAAACTAAGTTCAATTAAACTCAATGTAGGCCTACTTTAAAATTATGTTATTCTCAGAAACTCTACTCGCCCTAAAAAGGCTTGTCTGTCAAAGTCGAACAACAAGTTCATGTTTAGAAAAATGGGCCAATAACTTCCTTCATCACGACAACAAGCCTTGCCACAAGTCGCTTTTGGCCAGAAAAAGTGTTCATGTCTGTACACATCCGGTTTACTCACCAGATTTAGCACCATGTGACATTTGGCTACATAATGGCTCAAAAATAAATTACAAGCTGAATGGAAAACGACGTATTCCCGACATTGAGATGGCAATGACCCAGCAGCTGAAAGCCCTTCCGAAAGAAGCCTTCCAGAAATGCTTAAAGTTAAGGATTCAACGTTGGGATAAATGCATATCGCTAGCCAAGGACAGCACTTTGAAGGAGATTAATTCAAATTCTAAGCTTATTACTTTGTAATAAAGTAATACACCATATTTTTTTATCACAGCTCGTATGTAGCCGCTGTTGGTTGATGGCCTACTGTTGAATTGTAAGAGAAAAGGACATTTTGGAATATCTGAAATTAAGATACATTTATTTAAAGAATTCCATTAAGGTGAAAAATATATTGAAATAATTTCTTTATTAAAATGTTTAACTCCTGCAAAAAAGTTACCTTTATACATATTGCAGGATTTAACCCTTTCCACTCGAGTGTCGGAGCAGCCCCGCACCCTACTAATCTGCACGAAACCCTATGTCGGGCGAGCTCCGAACTTGATATGATAACGTTCTTTGATTGCATTTGAACAGACGTAGTTACTTTGATGACCGCTATTGTTGAAGTTTGAGATGTGCTGCTATCTGTGGAATTTTTTTAGGACCATTTGAGTTCAGTTTCTGTGGTAAATAAATCTTAGAAAATGTAATGTTTGCCATCTTTGGCCGGTTTGTAAACAGCTGTGTGCTCTCGCCATTGTTTGGTTCCTACTTACTACGCAGTGTTTTAGTGAGCTTACGCGTTGTTTAGTTTTGTTGTACTAGGTTATCGTGTGTAATTTCACAGTTTATTTTTGAATATTATTCTTTTTATAATAATAATGATTGTTGTGAAATAAAATGAACGAAGACGACGGCAGTTTGTTACAAAATGACGTTAGTGGCGACGAAACTTTTGTTTCGAACCAGAGTGATTAAAATAACACCAATCAGTTTTTAAAAAAGCTTTTCTTACTAGTTTTTATCTACATAATACTGTTGTTAAGCAATAAAATAAATAGTTGAGGCAATTTTGTACAAGTTGGTGTCAAAACTAATTGTTTTCATAAAAACTCACTTTTTACAAAAAAACTTGTTTTTCAATTATAATTTTTTAAATAATTTATTATTGTCTCTAAAACATGTGTAAACCACTTAATTTTGTTTATAATGATATAGGCAACAAAAAACAAGCAACAAATATAGGTCTTCCCATTGAAAATTTTTCCAAAATTCTTGTTTATTCCGGTTTTTTGTTACAAATTTATATTTTGTTCAATAAATAAAAATTAAAAACATATACTTGAAAATAAAAATATATGTTTTTTATTTCTTACCAATCTATACTTTAGTCATAGAAGAAACTACAAAAAAAATCAGCCTTTTAGAACTGACAGAAATACTTTTTTTGGAGTAAATAAATTAAAGTGCAATATTCGCTCAAAATTAAATTGACCTGATAGCAACACTAGGTCCCCAGTAATTGGAGTGGAAAGGGTTAAATAAATATAACGGTATACATAATATAAGAAATATACATTACCTGTCACACTTTTCACAAAGCAGTTGTTCCACTGATGAAGTCGTTGTGTAACCATTCTTATGACAAATCAAAAACATTTCTTGGACAATTCTGAAACCAACACAACAAAAATAAATTAGTTGTATAATAAATAAAACAATACCGTATATTTCTAAATTAAATTAAGAATTTTAATTAACTTCGGGAAATTATTATTTTTAAATAATGTTAGCCTTTGCCTCTATATATTTACAAAAGTTGGAATTGACAAAATCATGTCCTATTTCAAAGTTTCTCAAAGGGGGATCCGCAAGTCCATACATACCAAGGGGTCCGTGACTAGTTTAAAAAATTTAAAAATTATTAAAAAAAAAGGCCCTAAATAGACACACTTTTCTTATGTTTAACAAACCAAGAACGTAGTGAAAACCAGATGAATGGTTTTTCTAGCTAGAAGTTAAGGTTCATAAATTATAACATTGAGCAATTGATACCGGCTGCAGTGGCAGGTTATAGCTGTGGCCTTGAGACAATTTGTTGTACTATTTATTTATGTGAGCAGGCACTTACAATTTGTAGGAAGAAATCGTCTTAAGAATGTTGAATTCTCAATTGAGAATTTTGACGATCCTCCCCAAAACCTTAGATATAATTAAATAAAAAACAGAGCTTCATCCCTCCCATTGATACATGTTGCACTTTTTTCATCATTGCTGACCTAATGTTTTGTGAAAGTAGGCCAACCATAATTTTAAAAAAAATAGTGTTATAAGTATTTTGGGTACTAAACATATTTGCAATCCTTTATTTCTAATTCTAATACGAGTAGGCCTAAAAAGACATAATCTCACTTGAATAATTGGTCAAAGAAGTTAAACCAATATGCAAAAAAGTATTTCAATGAATTGCTAATTAAATTTAAAGATCTAGACATATTAATAGAAAAGTTTTAAAAGGTAAAGTTAAAGAATAAATCAGAAACATTGATATTGTGTAATTGCAATTTATTACAGTAGAACTTGGATAATTCAAAGCTGAAGGGACCAATGTAAAAATTCGAATTATCCAAAAATTTGAATTATTAAAGTAAAATTGTTTTTCGATTTTTAGGTTTTCAAAATGATTGAAATAAAAATTATGTTGAATATGTTTATTATATAAGGTTTATTTTCACCAATCAAAAGTAAATGATGATTTTTTATTATGTACAATATAATAAAAAATATATACAGTAGAGTCCCGGTTATCCGCCATAAACGGGCCGGTGGAAGGGCGGATAAGCTAAAATGGCGGATAATAGGGAGGGTTGAACAAATAATAGACGTTTTACACCATTAATACTTTTTATTGTAAATTTAATGAGTAAATACGATATTTTGCAGTAATACTATATAATAGAAAAGAAAAATAATGGAATACAGTTATTTTCAATGAAATTACGAAATTAAATGACAAGATTGTTAGGATAAATAAATACAGTAAAGGCACAATATCATACTGTACATAAAAAGTCCCGAAACTAATTACAGTTCGAATAAATTTAATGCAGAATTATCTGTACAAACAGAAAATTCAGACCAAGATTAAATAACACAACATAAACTACTGTACGGTACTTTCACCATATCATACTCAAAAACTTAATGTTAACGAATAACCTCACTGCACGCACTAAACACTTAGAGAGACACAGTTGTTTACAAAACGAGTTCGTACGAGCTGACAGTAAGCGGGTCGGGCCAGTGGTAGTGGGGGAATTCTCATGGTACAGTCAGACACAGAGCACATACACTAACACCCGCAAGCTATCGCAGTCACGTACGCTCACTGACGCTTGCAAGTTATCGCAGACACGTACCGCTACAATCACTGACGCCTACAATTAAATTAAATAAGTGCCGCTGGTGTGGCGGATAACACGGAATGGCGGATAACCGAATGGCGAATAACCGGGACTCTACTGTACTGTACTTTAACAAAGTATTGTGAAATGTCCGATACCTTGTAGAATTAATTGTTTTTATATTTACAAAATCCTCAAGTACGTTAAGAGAATGAAAAAATGAAAAGCAGCTTCACTTACACACTGGTTTGTCCTTCAATGTACCACCGAAATTCAAGCAATTGCTGAAGAGCCTCAGACGTTGTAGGGATTGGGGAATCTTCAACTTCAGCTTCAACTTCTTCTAAACCTGACAATTCGACACATTTTTCGTTTTTCACTCGGATGCTGGTCAGATTTCTTAACGAATACAGCTTGTTTTAAACAATTTGCTATTGTTGTTTTAGTAACTTCTGACCATCATTGTGACATTCTTGCTGCTTGAAGGATATCGATCTTTAAATTTTTGTTTTCCAATGGATCTTTCAAGTCGCCGGTAAATATGCTTAAAATTTTTCATAATGCCCTGATCCATTGGCTGTACAACTGAAGTCAAGTTCGGGGCGAAAAAAATGTAGCGTTCATAAGTGGGATAAAGTTATGAGCAATACAAGTGTCAATAAACAAGATGGTTGTTCTGTTCTGTTTACAAAAGGTTTTGTCGAGATTTAACAACAGACAGAGATTGGGCAGAGCATCAATCAACAAACTACAGTATGGTACCTACAGAATTCTCGTAAGGCAAAATTCTTGGAAGCCGGTACCGCGCCTAGAACTGCAATATGTGGACTAACAATAGCGACTAGGCTATGTCCTGCCTCCTATCTACCTGACAGTGACCTATTTATTCAGCGATCCCTTTCACACCACAAGATTTTAATTTTAGTGTTGAGAAAAAAACTTTGAATTAAAGAAGTTCAATTCAAATTATCCTTATTTTTTTTACATTGATATCACATAAAGTTCAAGGGACCGAACCAAAACTTCAAATTAACGGTAATTTTGAATTAAAAACTTCGAATTATCAAATTTCTACTGTATCTGCATTGTTTTTGATATAGTTAATGGCTCTATTATGTCTATTGTTTTTGGTATAATGTTATTAGCAGTTTTTTTTAGTGTACTAATATTAATTAGTATATTGATTTTGGGTCAGTGATACCTCACTTTTGTTTTGATGTTGATATTTTTTTGGCTTGATTGATTAGGACCAACCTATGTACGGGTATTTATGCCTTCTATAGATCCTTGTATCTGTTTGTATGTAAACAAATGTATAATAAATAAGTAGGACTAACATTCTACTAATATTAAGACAAATATTACATGTAGGCCTAACTTAAGTAATTTTGAATTTGATAAAATATATTTGATTCTTGTAATCTGCAATGTACCTTGATTTTGTATACCAAAGCACAAAAGGATTATGTTGAGTCTAACATTGTTGGACCATACTGATAACTACAATCAGTTTATATATCAGCTGAATCGAGGGTTGTTTAAGTGTGCGATTAGTTCGTATGTTCATTAACACAGTTATTGGGGTTATAAAAGTGAATAAAATACCTTATAAATTATAGTATAAGCCAAAAATTAGTAGTATCATTATAAAGTAGGAATATAAGTGTTTTTTTTTTTTTTTGGGTCCACGAAGTAGGTTTATTTTTAGGACAGGGTCTGTTGTGTCCAGAAAACTCTGCCCTATGTAACATGTAACTGCCATCCTGGCCAAGCATCACCCAAGTGCTTGGGTGATCTATATTGACTGCTGCTACTTCTAGAACTTTTTATGGATTCAGTTATTGAAAGGTTAGTTTCTAGGAAAGAATTAACATTTTGTTTAAGTATAAAATCATTGTGAACATACGATTTAAAGATTATTGGAAACTTACTCAGTCTGATCTGGATTCGTGGTTCTCCCAAACATATCGAACTCTATATTGAACCAAGAATATATGTTGTTATGTATCTCATAATATTTGTCACAGATTTGTCGTGGCGTTAAACCTTCTTCCAATGCCTTTGTTTCTGTCGCTGTTCCATACTCATCTGTTCCTGACACGTACAGGGTATTCCAGTTACGTAAACGGCAGTACCTGTCCTTGACAAAATCAAAGTTTTACTTAATTGCAAATACTATATTTTACTATAGTGCAATACAACTCTTAAAAAAGTCAAAAAATAAAAGATATAATATTTTCAAAATACAACTCAAATTACAACGAAATACAACTTCATTGTATAAATAATACAGCTAAAAACTACATCATATATCTAAAAAACTAAGGTTTTACAATAAATTTATAACAGTTCCTGTCATTTGAGCAATTATACATTACATAATTACTGTTTCTAATATAATTAGTAGAGGAGAGCACGTTTTGGGATTACCATCAATGAATAACGTTAATGCAATTTTTGGCAGATAAATAAGTAAATTAAACATTTCTTTTGACACAAATTACTAGAACTAAAAGATGACTTTAGTTTACTATTAAATAATATACATTTTAACGAATGTTAAACTAACAGCAATTGAAAGTCTAAGACCTTTATTAATATTATACCACTGTAAACCCTTTTAAAAAGGATTTCCCATTTTCCTGCCATTTTGTGATACTAGAAGGGGCAGAATACGTAAAATGGACGCAGTATAACATTTCGTAGAGTAAACTTTGTGACCGGTTCATACTACATCACATGCACGTCATTCCAGCGATATAAACCAGCGCTGGAATGTAACTAGAATAAGCTAAACAGGCACTGGATCCAGTCCAGTAATTGGATTGGCGGTCTACTTTTCAATTCCAGCAAAAATGGAATCATGTAGACGGCTAATCCAGCGCTTTAGTGTTCAAAATGATTGTCACTGTAGTGTTCACACTTTAACGGCTTCTAAATGACTGGAATAATGTAGAGAATCACCATTCCAGTCCAGCGCTGGTTTGGCATGCTACTGGAAAAATGAGAACCGGCCATTAAGAATCCCAGATCATAGCTCACCTTGTAACATCTCCAGTTTAATGAAAGGAATATGCTTCCAATCTAATCAATAACTTTTCTTTACTATTTTGAAAATAAGAGCCTAGCTAAAAAATATATTGATTAGTCACCTAGAGAATAGATAAAAGATAGTGGGGTGGGGGGAAAAACCAGAGACAAAATGAGTATGCTCATAAACAGTGAATATTTCCCATTGATCAACAGTTACATTCTGACTTGTATTGAATATTTCATAAACTAAAAATCATTCAAACTCAATAAAACAAAAACCTGAAATGAATGGTGTAAACTTTAATTTTTGTAATTACAAATTTTTTCTAAAAACATATATGTCTTATATAAAATGCAATGTCCTGACTGATGATCAACGTAGAGCCGATTCTATTAAAGCTAGAGACTTGAAATTTGGAAGGTACATCCGTCCAATAATGTAGAGGCGTACTAAGAAAGGATTTTGCAAAATTTTGAATTTAAAGGGTAGAAAATACGAAAATTCATCCCTCCCATAAGCAGCCATATAACAGATGAAACAGCTGATTCATATATATTAATGTGTTATTCTGGTTACTATGGTGATAATTCCAAACTCTTTCAAAAAAAAGTGTGTTGATTTTATAATAATAGGCCTAACCTAAAATTGTGTTAAACCTTTGGTCCAAATAAGCTGTTTTATTTATAATGTGTAACAATAATATAATGTTAAATTGTAATATTAGATGTTTGAATTATTATATTTCATAGGTTTTAAAGGCCTTACCTAAAATTGTATTAAACTTTTGATTCAAATCAGTTGTTTTATTAATTATGTGTAACAATCATTAGGCCTATGTTGAATTACACGGGATACGAATTACAGGATGTTGAATTACACGGGATACGAATTACAGGCTTTCAAAGTTTCAAATTAAGCAATAGCGAAGCATTGCCGGGTCCACTAGTTTACATATATAACCATCGTTTTAAAATTGTAGTTTTCTGAACAGCTAAAGGTGGCGAGAGAAAGCACAACTAAATGACTCAAAACTTGTCTCTTCCCTAAGGGTCAAAATCGTTCGACAGATGTATTTTGAGAAGAAGATATGGACACCATTGGACATTCATCAAGATTTAAACTTTCTAAGACTAACTTCCATTCGTCATTCTTATAGGTTCTTAGATATGAAGTTTTCGGTAAACCCTTGCCATTGGAGCGATTTCAACGAATGAGAAAGCACATTTTGAATAAGCTATATCTGTTACAACCACTGTATGTTTTCCCACAGTCTAGACCGTCTGGAACTGTATACGATACGTTAGTGAGTGTTTTGTTTACTTGATCTAATTTAGTGAAACAAATCAAATAAAGAGAATAAGTTCATAAAATAAGAATTTAAAAGTATAAAGTTCAATTCTTTGATTTATTCTCTACACTTTCTTATAATAATATTTCATTTTTGGCTAAAGCATATATATTCCTAAATTACTATTCAAACTAGGCCTAGTTTTGTTACCAGTCTTGTAGTAGGAACACAAAAACTGGTGTTTTCAAAATAAGAAATTTAAAATTGTTAAATATTTTTATACATTCTATTTAGAACTAAATTATAAAACTTTTGAAGCATGATTTGAAAAAAATTACAAAAATTGTTTACTATTTTTTTATGTAGGCTTAAATATGAACTTTTTGTTTCCAACCGTTACTGAACATTTTTGAGCTAATTACTTTTAATTTTACATCAATCATTTTTTACTGGCTTATATGAATTCTTTGAACCTTTTCCTACAAAAAAGCTATGGAACACTTTTGTTGGATTGCGGAATAATTACTGTATTTGACAAATTTTTTAAAAAACGCTTGCAAAACGCACCAAAATGGCTTACATTGGAGAAAGTTTGGAAAGGGTTAATAATAAATATAGGGTTAATATATTTCAAAAAATATTCTGGAGTAAATCATGTATTTTCACATCTTGCAGCCGATTTCACATTAAGAAGTAATTCAGCCTACGAACTCAACCCTCACAGGTTAAATGTATTTTTTAACTTAATAAATAAATTTTTAAATGGCGCTGCCAAGAGGGCTTTAACCAATTTGGCAAACAGCTTAGAACTTCTATTCCAACCAGTTAAAAAAATGTATTTCATCGGTATTACCTTCAATATAAAAGGAATAATAGAACCCAACTTAATGTTTCTAGTTTTAGAGGTTATGAAGATATCACAATGGCTTCCCTGGGAACTTTTCTGCCGTTTTGGAATAAGCAAATACACTCACATATTTGTCGCAATAGAAGAAGACTTACCTTGCAAAGACATCAGCTGACAGTACACAACCAATAATATTGCCCAAGTGTGGAACATTGTTTACGTAGGGTAGAGCAGATGTTATCAAAACATTCTTTTCCCCATCCTTTGGTAATCTAATTGCAGCAACAACAACAAACAATATTTCATTAGTAACGTCAAACTACAAACCCATTGGCACAGAAATCATATAGTTTTAAGTAAACATAGTCAACATTGTTCTGGTATTATTAGTTATTCGGAAATTTACCATCATTTGTGTGTTAAAAATACATGACGTATCGGGAATGTGAATCAACTCCCGTTATCAAGTGATTAAAGACCTAGGTTAAAGAAAACAATGTAAAACTAAAAACATACTGTGTCAATTACAGTAATCCTATTTGTATATAAGGTAAAAACAATTTGTGCGTATTTTATTACAGTAGTTTTAAGTATCATTTGTTTTAAATATAAAAATTCTAGCCGACTCGTGAGAATATTTTGCCAGTTGGGAGTAGGATTACAATTGCCTGATTTAATTCAGTTAATTACGTTTATTGATTTACGTAGGTTTATAAATAACAGTTATAAAAATGTATAACGTTTTAAATTGATTTAATTTGATTGATTTGCGTGACAGATTACACTTGCATATAGAATATAAACAATCTAACTAACAGGTGTCATGCTAGTTAAACAGATTGTTAATAGATGGCACCTTTCATTTGGAACCATATGAAGTATTATATAAAAATGTTTAATCTATTTTTTTACAAAAACATTAATTTTAAGATATCTATCTATTTTTTGTCAATAGCGGGAAACATAAGTTTTAAAAATGATGCTTGAATTATTAATTTTGATGAAGAGTTAAGGGAGATATCGCTTGGCGACAAAAAAGTATCTTTGAGAAATAATATATAGGGATTCATTGTTTCTGTATAAATAGTGCTGGTAATTAGTAACCCTCGAAGCAGAAAATTAAACGACAGTGTGACATGTCGCAGAAAGAATGTGAGGGCTGCAGAAAGATATCGTATAGAATGAACATTTTTTGCTGGGCATTATTTATTATATAACCCAAGAAAAGATTATATTAAATGTAGAAAGACCAATCGAGCGAGGATTCGATGATACACAACAAAAAAAAATATGAATGGAATTTGTTTAGTTTCCTTTATCTGCGACACACTTTTTTCTAACAAAAGACAGAAAGCTTTGAATTTATTAGGCCTATATTTTAGACCCGTCTAAAATGAACAAAAAATGTACAGTGTTTGTTTAATTTCCTTTATCTGGGCCACACTGTTTGTCCCCTATGCCCTTGAGAAGACATGCACTGGGATCTTGTCACCTTCTTTGTTATTTTACATTTCACAAGTACAGTAACTGGATGACCTTGCTTAACTTTTTATTATTTTTAGTTACGATTTTTTGTATTTTATAGATGTATTGTATAAAATTTTACAACAATAACATTGAATAAACTGTAAAATATTGTTTATTTTCGTCCGTTTGTCATTTAAGATCACTTTTCTTAACTTACAAAGTAATTTTTTAATGATTTTTTTCTCTAATTAGTGTTTGGATTAACTGAAGTTTTGGATTAGCAAGACTCTAATGTACTAAGCTAAATAAAATAAAGACCAAGTGTGAATTGCTTACTTATTTACCTATAAAACCTCTATGATTAATTCATTCAAACGCCCGCACTCGTAGAACATTTTTCGTCTTAGCATCAACCGTTGCAGAAAGATAAAACATATTCTGCTTTGGGGTTAGTAACTATAAAATAAATAAACGGTACCAGAAACATTCTCACAAACATATTTAAATTAATCGTTCACTGCTAAGGAAGCACATGTGAGCTTGACACTGAACACTATGAGAAGCCGAATACACACACAGTGCTTCGCACGCCAAACAACATGTTGGGTGAATTTTCAATACACAGAGCATTGCGTGCTTCGCACACCAATTTTAAGCCTATGTTAGGAGGTTAACTAATAAATATTATTATTATTAGCTAAATGAGAATTTTTTGAAATATGCGGTTTTTTGCATATAGAATGGTACATTAAGGGCTACAAATAATCCAAATTTTATCAAAATCATTAGAGCCGTTTTTTTAACTTATAACTTATTTTTTGAGGTTTTTTGGCCAAAAAGGAGGTGTTTTTCAAAATTGTTCAAAACCTTTTTTTCGTGTATCCATACAGGCCTAACTGACATGTTTGGTGCAAATTGGTTCCAAATCGATCGAATCGTTTTCTCTCTAGCTTTGTATACATACAGACATTTTGTAAAAACCACTTTTTTGGAGCCGGGGTTCCAAAACGGATATTTCCACAAAAATCTCAACATAGATTTTTTTGCGATCACTATAAATTCTTTATACTATAGTATAGTGAGAAAGTAAAAGAGTCAAAATATTTAAACAAAGAATAAAATAACATATTTTTTTATTATTTTGAAAATGTTATTTTTTAAATCTAGACACCATTGCATTTGGATAGTTGTTAAACTACTCCACTAAAATAGTGACGTTTCCTTCTCTACAAAGTAACATAAACTTACACAGGTACTACTACAGGCTTGGGTAAAACTCTGGTCTTTGTTCCATTGGTCCAAGCGTCTTTAGCAGATTTGAGTTCCTCTTCTGTAACTGGGAGGTCTTTACTTGCAGTCTGGAAAATGAATTATTACACCATTAGTACAGTAAAATTAGACCAAAACTGGGGAATAAAAAAAAACAGAAGTCTGATTGTTGGAAGTTGTTCGTTACACTTAGCTTTAAATGTGGTAAAAAGTCTCCACCGAAATAGCATCGGGTTTGGGTGCAAAAACTGTGTGTTTTCTAGGTTTTTTGCAAATATCTCGTAATCCCTTCACTTTAGAGCTTAGTTTGTTAGTATAACTTTTTAATGTGCGTTCAATTCTCTACAAAAATGGTTCTGTACCTTTTTGCTGCCATCAATAGTTTTGGAGATATAGAGGGGTTACATTTTTAATAATTCATCATAAATTTACAAAAGTGATTGACCTTATAATATAATATAATATAATGATAATAAAGTAGCAAATTTTCAAAAGTATTTTTGGAATGAAAACCATTAGGAAATTACAACCACCACCACCAAGCCCTAGCCATGCCCTAACTTGGAGGAATATACAACATACAACCCCCCCCCCCCCCCCTCAGGGGTGAAGTGGAAAAGAAACGCGGGGACCAGCATTGCTTACAAAAATAAATATATACTTAAAAATTCTGTTCACTGGCAAATTTACTTATTGGTTGTATTTAATATAAATAACAGTCAAATAAATTGTCTCTGAATATGTACCGAAAAGGGCGGGTATTAGTTGAACGTGGATGGGAGCAGGTAAGCATGAACTACTGAGGGTTAAAGTAAGGTATTTCTGTAGGTATGGTTGAAAACGTGTTTAAATTAACAATTTCTCGAAGATTTATGTATGCTACAGTTCTTTAATTGAGACTTTAAAATAAGCATGTTGGTTTAAGTATATAGTTTTTTAAAGTTATAAGTGTACTCTTTATATTTAACTGGTTATTACCATAGCACTCAAGAAACGCAAAAAAAATAATGTCGTTTTTAGTCAACATAAAAGCGAGACCCTCCATCTCGGAACCAGACTTTAATGTTCTGGTAAATACAGAAAGTGAACCATGTAGGCTTACCTCAAAACTGGATACTGACACGAACCTATCTGTGGATGCCACAAATATGCAGCCTAATGTAAGTAAAAGTTAATTTTCATCTATGTGCTCTGACAACGATTTTGAATTAAACGTTGAACCTGACAGTAATATAGTCCCAACAAATTTGGCCCTCTATATGGAGTAGGGAAATGTGTGTTCGAAAAAAGAATTTGTTTCCTTGGCTCGATTGCCAAAATGGCAAATTAGGCTGTACGGTATGAATAGAAGTTTCCCATCTCAGTGCTTTTAAAAAGGAGTACATAGCGATTTCAAAAGAATTGTGTTCTTTTGCGATTACTTACAGTGGAACAACCACTGTATGACTTAATGACTACATCAACTCATCTCACCTGAAATTGACTATGAAAATCTTTTGGTCAGCATACTACCTAGCGAAAAATGATAAGCTATTTCAGATCATTCTGTAAGATCTCCAACTTCCCCAAGTACAATAATAATATAGAATAGGACCATAAGTAAATTTTAATTCGAGAGAGCATTTTTATTTTTTTGAATTTAATTTAATTTATATTACAAATGTTTTTTAGAAAGAGAGCTTAATAATTAGAAGCATTTTAACGTAAAGGAAATAGACTAAAAGGGCAGACAATTTTAAAGTACATTTCAGTAGAGTAAAAATAAAAGGCAGACAATTATTAAAATCAATTATTATATTAAATTTAAATGTAGGGTTTGAGAAAATGGACAGTCTATGTACTAACGCTAAGACGCGGAAATTATACGAGTTTTAAGACGCAGTTAAAAAAGCAACGTCCAAAAGTCTAGACGAGATAAGAAGCGAACACCTGCAAGCCAATTCCTGGAGAAATGGTCTACGTGCGTTTTCACATGCCAGATCCACAGCTTAATCTGCGTTGGTATAATGCTTTGGTAAGCAACCAACGAAACTGACGAAATTGAACATCTGTGTGTCGTCAGACGTTTCTGATTGGTGGAGAGAAAATAGACGCCGGCCGAATGTAGTGGTGGGAAACCAGACTTGCCAACGAGAGACCAAGCAGTGAACATCGCTTGAAGTGTTGCGCGTTGCGCTTTAAGTAACAGTTTAAATGTAACATTTATTGTTAATCTACAAGTACAAAGTAGTATCTCATCGTCAAATGGTGTATAGTGCGATCGCTTAAAATAATGTGACAGTAAATCGGACACGACAATGAAATAGGCTACAAAAGTTTTGCGCTTGCGAGTGGGGTTTTCTTTTTTAAAATTAATAAGTTTGTGGTCTGCTTTTCGTAAGTACAGTGCACTTAAAATTCTTTTTTATAAATCACCAGCTCTCTTTAAATTTATAATCTATAATTTGTATCATATTTGTATGTATTTGAATTTATTTTTCTTTGTTGTATATATATGATATTAATAAATGTCAAAGGTCATTTCTAAATCGTCTGCTTTGTTTGGCCTGATCTGATCCTCTTCACCATCTTTCATTCAGGTCATTGAATTCACAACCCGAGATAGAAAAATTAGTAGTCTTGCAATCCAACTGCATCAAATCAAATCAAGTTTATATATTTTTGATTTTTTTTTTGTAAGCTGAGCATCTTACAATTCTGAGCTGTTGGAACTTCAAAAGCTAAATAGCGTTGATACAGGTGTTGGATTGCATTCCACATTTAGTGCTAGAGAAATTTTATGTCAAGTTTTAGAAGAAATGAAAAAAAAAAGGAAAATTCAACTGGTTTTAGACATTTCTGGAAAGTTTCATTTCAATCATAATGTACGAATCTACAAATTTTGGAGCTAAATCTACTTTGATTATTTGATAATCCGAGCTTCAGTTATCCGAGGCAAATTAGAAAAAAATAATAAAAACTTGATTTTTGTCAAAATAAATTCTGTTAACTTACAAATAAATGCAAGTTAACTGAATTGATTTTGATAATGAATTCATAACTTGAGATGATTTCTCAATAAGTAAATTTATAATTAAAACTTTTGTGTTAGATTGAACAGAAAGAACACAAAACAGTAGTTTGCCACAATGGTATGGATAACATTTAGCAGATGGGTAGTATAGTGAATGACGAACAAGTTATATCCTCCTTTCCTCGCGGCATCGTATTTATGACTCGCATACATTCGCACGAGTTGTTTCTTCCCTCTGCTACTGTATTTTGTTCTTTTGTTTTTAGTCGTTGTTAAACTCTGTGAATGAGAGTGTAATTATGAGTGGAAAACGAAAGTGAAAGACTTTTGCAAAAGTGTGTAATTTTATAACTTTTTAGTGTTTTACTTACGTATCTTTCTATAAATATAAATGTTTACAATTCAAGGATTTTAATTTGTACTTTTCATAAATAATGTAAATGTCTCTTAAAATTTTTGTTTTTAATACAAAAGCTTAAATAGTATCAAATTTCTTTCATTTGAGTATATTATCAAACGTTCTTTGTTTATTTAAAAATATGTATATTATTTAAAGCCAAAGAAAATGTATTCTGAAGTAGTAAGTACTGCTATAAATCAGCCTATAACGACAAAAATAACGCACCTCAATGGTTTTCTCAAGGCCTACCGTATTATCCGAGTTTTTGGTTATCCGATGTCTGCTTGGTCTAATCGAGGTTCTACTGTATATATTTTAATCGTAGATTTTTGGTAGCCACAGGTGTGTTTTCAGTGTCAATTTTAAAGTAAACCTAGATTATTCTAAAATTAAATCCTTTTATTTTTATTTCTCTTGTAACTATATTATGTTACACGATGCAGGGTTTCAGTTCATACAAAGCATCTAAAGAACTGTTTCCTCGTGAACATAACGCATAGTATTTTCCTCACTGTATAAACCAAACACAGCTGAGATATAGAAGCCTACTTTATTGTGCTACTTACTTCATTTTGTACTGGTGCAGGCTGTACACACTTCAATGTGTTGGCAGGATATAAACTGGCAGAGCTTATACTTTGAAGAGAAACAAGCCCTCCTTCAGGATTTAACTTGCCGACTGCATCCTGACACAAATACATTACATTAGATTTACAATGTTTACGTTTATACCAGATGTTATAAACATCATTATTATTTTTTAATAATGGAAATTGACAGATTTGCTTTGGGGATTGTTAACATGATTATGGAGTTTTTTGGTGTATCGTAAATTTCAAACCCACTCCCAAAAATGGGGTATTTTGGGGGTAAGTCGAAAATTTTAAATAAGAACCCCTATTGAGTGACACCTCATTTTAAAAGTCTCAATAAAAGAAGAAGATTGGCGCAAACCGGAGGTCTGTATGTTGACTCTATCCAACACAATGGCCAATCAAAGTTATAATTTTCCCAAAAAACTCCTATTTAAAGTATGATTAATAATTATGTTTTAATGAGTAAAACCTTTAGCACTCATTAAGTGCTCGAAATGAGAACCATTGGCTTCTTGACAAAAATACAGCCTGGACTCAGTGTTGCCTAACATTTCTGGTATGATGAGGTGACAAGTGTGTTCGATCCTTACTATATTTTATAACTTAGATCGAGTGACCTACTGGATGAAACCCTTGTAAAAAATAACAGATGTATCATCTTTAACATTTTGATGTTATTTAAATGGGGGGAAAATAATTATTATTATAATTTTTGGGAAAAATAATTGTTCTCCATTTAAATAACATCAAAATGTTAAAGATGATAGGCTACATCTGTTATTTTTTACAAGGGTTTTATCCAGTAGGTCACTAGATCTAAGTTATAAAACATAATAAGAATCGAACACACTTGTCACCTTATCACACCAGAAATGTTGGGAAATGTTAGGCAACACTGAGTCCAGATTTTTGTCAAGAAGTCAATGGTTCTCATTTCACCATATTAGGTCGTGACTAGACAAATTAATTTACATTAATTTTATTACACTGAATAAATTTAAACTAACCTAACATGCACAACAAAACTTGATACCAAGCTCTTCCAAGAGCTTATTAGGGTTAAAGTAAGCACCTGATTATCCCCTAACGTGCAACTAGCGCCTTTAAACGTGGCGACCCAATATCTAAGAGCGATTAGAGCTTTTAAATGCAAACACATGCTTAGATGATTCCATAATTCATGAAACTTCCAATAAAGTGCAGAGTGATGTTCTTTGAGTATGTTTAGATAAAATAATAAAAAGTATAAGCAATGTCTGTGATGTCTTATCAATAAGTATTTTTTTATTCATTCCGAAGTTTTAGTTTAGTATAAGTTCTAGTTTTTCTTAGTTTAGTAGTAAATTATTTTATTTTTAGACAGCAATAAGTATTGCTGATTTTTTGTATTTAGTTTTTTACCAAACGTAAATTCTGCAAAGATTAGAAACATCTGCAAGAATTTTTTATAATTTGTAAAAATTATTTAAAAAAAGTTTAAAATAAGTTGATTTTTTTTTTTGTGGAGGCCTACTACTTAAACCTTAAGGATCTAAATTTAAAAAGAACATTAAGAAAATATGTGTTTTTTTAACTCTAAATGTGGGGACTAGCCCATAGAGCTTTAAGAGTTAACCTTTGAATGCATTAGTCTTATGCATAAGGATGTTGCGATATTATCGTTATTAGTAAATATCGATATTAGAGTTTCTGTAATATGTGATATCAGAAGAATAACATCAATATTGGATTTCAATATTTTTTCTATTCTATAACAATTACGTTCTTTTGTATAACAGAATTACAACTACTAAAAATAAAAACAAAGGAACTTACTTAACCTATACAATCACAGAACATATCTATGTATTTATATAATGTCATTATATATGTCTGTACATTATATAAAACCTACCTTAATATGTACATAATACACGTTTCATAGAGTAACCTACAATCTACAACATAAAGTAACTTAACGTCCTGAACATAGACTTACCTCACACTAGTATAGTTCATCAAAATAAAATAGAATAAGGTTAGGTGCACTACTTAAGTAGCGCACTGCCGGATTATGGAGATTGTACTGTATTTTCTAAATATAACATCATAACTTGCTTCGAGTTTTTGTTTACTACCCGACCAGACCCGGGTGAAAAATTTTACTACCCGATCCAACCCGTCCTGAGTGAAAAATTTCACTACCCGACCGAACCAAAAAATCCCTACCCGTAGACCTCTGATATTTTGTTTTGATAATATTGTGATATCAATATTTTGTTCAAAAAATATTATGATATCGATATTTTGTTTAGATAATATTGTGATATTGATATGAAATACCGCAACCCGATACCGTAACAACCATACTTTTGCATCATTTATTTTGAATATACATACATTTCTAAACAACTACATACACTCACTTTAAACGTGTCAATTTCCTTAAGCTTGTTGAACCATTCTGTTAGAGTACTTTTATTAAACATCAAAGTTTTGGTAAGTTTCTTATCAGTAAACACAGGATACAACGTACTCCAAATGACAACATCGGCTACTGTCAATTCACCCTGAAACACATTCAATCACACGTTAGGCATATTGGTACAGTTTCATTTAATCAATTACAGTAAATATATTAAGCTGCCGTAATAGTTATAGTACATATGAAAGTAGTAACAGATTTAATCTCTACATCTTCAATTTTATCAAAGGAATATGCTTCCAAACTAACCTAAAAGTTTTCTTTGTTAATTTTAAAAATGAGAGCTTATTAAAAAATATTGGTTAGTTACCTAGATCATAGATAAATACATGGGAGGGACAAATCAGACAAACAAAGTGATCATTGTACCAAAGACTAATAGTGAATAGTGCCCATTGAGCAACAACAGTGATCATTACTAAATATAAATAACATAACTAAATTGTGATGCATACGAAATCTAGCAATCATAGAATAGAACTTCCACCAAATAAACTCTGGTAAGGAAGATGATAGCAAGTGATAGCTTCCTACTAGGACATTGCTACAGGGGAAGGGGCAGTCACCCCCCATTAATTTTAAAATCCAAAAAGTTGGTAAATTTCAGGTTTTAAAAAGTCGGCATTTTGATATTGGGATTAAATTGTTTGCAAAAACAACCCAACTTTGTGTTTGGGTTTTGAACGTTTTGGTTGTTTAAGTATCAACATTCACAAATAACAAGCAAATTATAATTTCCAATCCAAAAATGTTGGGTAAATCAAAATATTTCTGTACGAAATAAATGCATCGTCTTCTTTTAAATGATATTCTGTGAAATTTAGTTCCAACTCTTGTTATTGTGGCAACACTGACTGATGCCATGCACAGCGCCAGGCCACCAGACCAGTGTTGCCCCAGAATGGCTGAACAACTTCAGTTTAACATCATTGTCATGGACCTGATTATAGTAAATTTAATTGCCTTTTGAATGGCATAATAAATTGTAGCCAGGCTTATGAGTCGAAAAAATCATGCAATTTCCTCGCACAATCTTTGCTACTTCGGGTTGAATTAAATAGATCGACATTAAAAAAAAAAACAATCCGTATCTGAAAATCCTGCACGGACCCTTTCACAAAAAATTCAGCAATTTTGAAGCACATTTTATAATGGTTGGGAAAAAGCATATACTTATAAACTCCTCAAATCCCTACCCCAAAACGACTTAACGGTCTAACTCCGCTATTTTGAATCGGATCGAAAAAAAAACCATATTTGACGAATCGTACTAAGACCCTTTCACCAAAAAATCAGCAATTTTGAATCACAATTATTACCACTTATCAATCCGGGAATAGAACATATATATACAGGGTGATTAAGGAAGAAACGGAAACACTTTCAGGACGTGTTCTACTAATGAAAATAAAGAAAAAGTTCCCATAAACATAGGTTTGAAAATGCTTTGTTTTCCAGATATCCGCCATTTTGTTTTTATTCAAAATAATTCATATCTAGAGAAATGTTTGACTGAGTGAGTTCAAACTTGTCATGAAGTTTAACCTAATAATGATCTATCTCAAGAAAAATAAGCGATTACATCCAATGATGCGTTTCAAAATGGCGGCTGTTTGATAATTTCAAACCTAAATTACTCAAAAACCATACATTTTAACAAAAAATGTCAAGAAACCTTTTTTGTAGCCCTTTTGATTCCCTTTCGGTTGGTCTCACTGTCAAAACAGTCGGATGAAGGATAATAGCAAAGTTAAAGATAATAACAGCAAATGTACATACAATATTGTTGTGTTTACTGTGTTGGTATAGGATGCCAGGTTGAACAAACCAATTATTACACATAACAAACTTAACTATTATCCTTCATCTGAATGTTTTGACTGTACTAAAGACAAAATGGCGGATATCTGGATAACGAAGCATTGCCAAACCTATGTTTATAAGAACTTTTTTTCTTTATTGTCACTAGTAGAACATGTCCTGAAAGTTTTTCCGTTTCTTCCTGAATCACCCTGTATATAATTCATTCATTTTGGGTATTGTCTCCAAATGGTCTGAAACGTAAAGACACTAAGTCCTACTACTCTCCTCCGGCCAAATGTTTATAAGTCGAGTGTAATAGCTCTTATTTTCTTCAAAAATTCGGCTAAAACATAGTATTTCAATAGAAAGACCTAAACATTACACATTTACAACTATTAATCTTTCTCCAGATAAAAGTCAGATAAACTTGCTGCAACAATTACCAAATACATTATCATCGTTGGTGGCTTTATTCCAAAATTACACATCTGATAAGATAAGTCTTTAGTATGTCAGCCATTACTAAAACAATCTAATTACTGAATAGTGTATACATATATACTATTGAGAATTAATGTACTTTAATGAAAAATATACATTGGCTCTTCCTCTCATACAAATATATCTAGGGTGCAAAGATGAGTTTGTCGCATGAGATAAGTTTATTGAAGTTTATTGAGGATGACAAAGTAAACTTTGCGCCTGTAATACACATAACATTTTTCCTACAGCTATATTTTAAATTAGTGTTTTAGTTTTTTAAAAGACCTGTTTTACAAAGGTTAGTCCCACAACAATCAAAATTTTCAAAACATAGACTACATCAGCTGAACATAGAATACATAACACAGTGTGCAAAGTAAACAGCTGGCATGCGAAAAGTATTACTTTACCGCACGGCAGCTGTTTAGCCGTGCAGTAAAGTAAAACAAAGAGGTATAATTACTTAATGCTAAACACATGTAGTTTAGTTTGCGCACTGCTTTGAGTTTGCAAAAACGCACTTTATTGAGGACAGAAGAACCCCTCTTAACCGGCCTCGGATCAACCGGTCCTCGGATTAACCGGCCTATCCCAAGGAACAACAGAATCAAATATATTAACTGACCGAAGTCTCAAACATTGATTGTTAGACAGACATTTCCTAGAAAATAAAATGGGGTGACGCAATGTTAGGCGTGCGGCAGGGGTACAGGGGAGTGCCCAAGGAACAACAGAGTCAAATATATTAACTAGCCGAACAGTTGTTGATGAAAAGAATGACCGGAAATGGAAGGTTGACGAAGCCAAGAGTCACAAGACATATGGAGCTTCGGAAGTAAATCAGAATAGAAATTGTGTTGATATACTCACTATTTCTTGCTGAACTCCAAGGACACATCGTAAAAAGACAGCCGAGAGAAAATGAAAAAAGTATTATCTACATGTACAAAAAAACAATTCAAGGCTCTTTGGGTGGTGAATGAAGAACCAACAAAGATTTGTTGCCGGAATTGAAACGGCTAGAGACCAGGGTTACATCATACTAGAGGATTCATAATATTGACTGTGACTAAGTAACTTAACCTAGGAACTGGCAGGCTGTATCACCGTAGTGGAAACCTGGTTCTGGATGTTCTGTGAGGCTTTTTTAAAAAATTGTAAAACCTATAAAATACTTGCAAAATGTATTGTGTATTGTACTTTAATAAGAAAATGTAAATGTTTCTGTACAAAGTATTTATTTTTGTATTTTGGGTAAAAAAAAAACTTCCACATACTAGAAAAATTATTGTTATGTTCTTGGTCTTCGTAGACTGAACATGTCACTATTGTCCGCACATTGAGTATGACAATAGTGCCGTGGTCGATCTCCAAAAACCAAGAACATAACAATAATGTTTGTGACAGTGGAAGTCCATAATCCAAAATACTAGAAAAGTTTTAGTTTTTTTAGAAAAAAAATATTTAAATAAAACCAAAATGATTGAAACTGTATGTAGTTTTTGAAAATATAGTTATATGCTAGTGTTTTTGGAAGGAGAAGTAATAAACTTTAAAGTTTTGTAAAACACAAAGTAACTTTAAGTAGTTATGTCTTTGTAACAGCTGCCTTTAAATACTATTATAGACAAGTAAAACTTGCCAATATAATTTTCCTAAAACAGATTTAGAATGAAATGCTTGCAAGATACAGCTACAAAATCTAAAAATCTATAGACACATGTTAATTTACCTTAGCTATAAACTTGTTACTCTTCAAATGTGTATCCAAAATAGAAATCAGTTCTGGCAGAGGTTCAAGAACTTCCGATTTTGAATTCACACAGTTTACTAAAGCTGGCTGAAAATAGAATACACACAAAATGTTTTGAATACAATAAACAATATAGGCACTAACATAGTACAAAGTTTATATAAAAAACAAAATAATTCGACCCCACGCAGCTGCATTGCTGACGTGAGTTAAGAGAATTTCCAAAATTAACTTTATATGTTTTAGGATTTCAACCAACAACCAACCATTTGGGAAATAGATCTACTCATGAAGGTGCTGAATAACTGCCTATGTGTACAAATATATTAGTATAATTGAAATTAAATTAAAATTTATTTGACCGTTCTTATACATAATTTAAATAGTAAAATTTACAAACTTAAATTATACGCTTAATAATAACTAAACAACTATTCACAGTTGAAAATATAATACATTATAAAATATAAATTCATAATAGAAAATATGTAAGGGTCAATTCATCCTGAGGTTAAAAACTGTTTATGATGAAAATATTTTACACAATTCTAACAAACAGCTCGATGAGAGAGAAAGAAAGACGTGACAGGCAAGTTGAACTGTACATTTACGCTCATAAAATACACTTAGAAAACTTAGATTTGGCTTTTTACTTTGATTAACGACAACAGTAACACAATAATAAATCAACAACCACAAAAACTAAGTAATATAATAACCCTGCATTAATTTTATTGTTTCCAAAAACACCTCTTTCGGAAATTAAACAAAATGTAACAAAATTCTACATAATAACAATAACAAAGTACATTATTACAACTTCATTCACACAAATATACTTACATCTAAACACTCGCACTTAGCCTTTACACTCCCTCACACTCACCAACACTTCCACTATTCACTATCCCGATAAAGAAGAGAGCTTTCAAGAATAAACATAAATACTTCACGATACTTGGTATCTAAGTCTCGCTTTGCGCTTTGACCTTGTGGCCTAGGGTTATGGACTGCTTTGCTTCGATTGGAGCATACAAACTCAGCCGTAGGCCTCGGATCAGAACTGGTTAAGATTACACTATCTGATTTACAGTATAATTGAAATATTTCAATAAAAAATTTAATATTTTATTTTCTATTCATAAAATCACATACGTTACAGAGCAACTATACATACTGCGCAAAAAATTTACTTAACCGTACGTCACCGAGCCGAAAAAGGCTAGTGTTTCTGTTATCCGACGATTCTCTCTACTGACATGGGTACGACACCAACACTAAGGGTAAATCCAGTTTCTGTTGTGTCTTGAATTCTCAACATTTCTTGATGGCTAGTTATAATTATTTTTGAAATATTAGTTAGGCCTACTAAGATTTTTCAGCGCAAGTTTACTATTTGACCCTAGGCTAACCTATGGCAACAGAAATGCAAGAATAATAAAAAAAAAACCTAAAAGGTCCTAACATATAGTATTTAGTCCCAGTATGTTTACCTCTATTGAACATTTAACAATAGAATGTAAAACAACGTCGCTGTCTGCAAAAATATTAGGCTAGGGTCGAATAGTAAACTTACGTCCATTTTTCAATTCAGTAAAAAATTTAGCTTTTATGGTAAAAGAATAGTTTCTTTAAATTATATGGAAAAATGTACCAACAAATAATACCTGTAAAGCGGTTGCTTCCCAATCCAGCCATCTGTTAACATCATCATCAACATTTTTCGAAGGTGAATATAAATAATAACTGGCAGCATTTGTTGAGAATAAAAACTCCCCATCAGTTATAAGTACAGGTAGACGCTTTGGTTGGAAATCAATACCTATAACCAACAATAATATTTTCTAAAACAACAGTGAATTTGAAATGAAATGTTATATGTTAACCTTATTATTTTGTTTGGATAGGCTACATACAACCTAGCACTAAACATGTTAGATAATTTCTAATGGCATCCATGTACTAAATAATTATGATGTTTACTGTTTTTGGGATGAATAAATTTGTGCTCTGATTCCCAAAATAGTTATATAAAATTCAAAAAACTTAAATTGCAAATAGCCTAGCCTATTTACATGTTGATTTTAGGACCAACCATTTTTCGGAGGGTTTATAAAAAGTATAATCTGAATTTGGGCGACAGGTTTTAAAAACTGCACACCATAAGAATAAACTTATTTGGCAAGTGTTTTTTTTTTTAAATCACAAAATATTTATTTATAAATATTTTTAGATTTTTTTTTTTTTAATTGAAGATTAAATAAATGTACTTTTTAATAAATGAACATTTAAGCTGAAATAATTTATATTTTTATTTTAAAACACCAAATTGGGAATTTTTTTAAAATTTCGTATTTAAATTTTAAATTCATATTTTCTTATTTTCAAAACAAACAAAAATTTTACGTGGGAAACTTGATTTTTAACGTTTTTATTATGTTCTCTATTAATCCTGAAAATTTCATAAAGATATGTACAGAAACAACAAAAATATAGCAAAAATTATAATATTATATATTATAATAATTATTATAATAATAATAATAATATAATTATAATAATTATTCACATTATGTGTTACAGTAATAATTATTATTACATTTATTATAAATTACATTATTTAGTCTTCAAAAATAAAATATTTATTACTTTTACAAACCTATTTAATTAGGCTATGTTGAAATTATTTTTTTCGCAAATGACGAAATTTTGTCAAGTGGTCTTTTACGCATTGAAATAATTTGACGATATTTCGTCAGATGGTCTTTTCCGCGGATTTTAAAATTGACGAATATCGTCAGATGGTCCCAAAAGGATTAATAATTAGAAATGGAAGGTAGGCCTACTGTAGAAAACATGTGACGCACCATGTCAAGATAAATACTGAAACTTTTTCTAATTTACTTTCATGAAATTTCAAGTTCTCATAAATATCTGATGTTGGGAGAAAATAAATTTACCTTTCCTAAAACTAACTCTTAATTTATGTTGCTTTTGTTGAGATCATAGCAGTCAACAACATTTTTTAAGCAAGTTTGGTAGTGTAACCAATATCTGTTTAAGTTAGTAGATGGGTGAAATTTCGGTAGGCTATACATCTCTAAACTACAATGCCAAACTAAACATGATTTTAGCACATTTTTTAAAGAAGGTTAACTAGTGGTACCAACCTACATGTTTGCAAACTGGAATCATACTATGACTGGTATGGTAAGTTAGTTTTGGTTTATTTTTGTAATTTATAGTAGACATTGTAGGTTAGAAGGTGTATATAATACTACTGTAATTTAGCAGGTTTATGTTCAAAGTTTGATGTTTAGGCTGGTGCAGTAGGTTAGGTGATCTGTACTGTAAATTAGACTTTATGTAAATAGTAGGATACTTTTATTAGAATTAGATAGACAAACATTAAAGTGTAATTAATTAATATAATTAATTACATTGTCTCCCAACCTGTATAATTAATTGTTTGCACTTATCATAATTAGAACTTACATTTTAAATTATTGTTACCATTGATATGAACAGTTGTAACAATTTATGTTATTATAATACCAATACTAACAGTACATTTACATCCACGTAACCTATAATCTTTCAGGCTGTCTAGTACTAGGGTCTATGAACGAAATACTCACTTTCAACTTGTTGAATTAAAAGGTCTAGTTTCTTGCCAGTACATCCTGCAGCTATTAATATTTTCAAGGCAGATGTGTTATTCGAATTTGTAAGTACCTTCATTTTAAATGTTTGTATGACAAAATCTGTCAATTTTACAACTATCCTAAATTCCTAACCTTAATTCAGATTCGCACCTTGCGGCATCAACATTTCACCAGACACCAGAGTACCAGAGTAGCCAACAGAACAAATGTAAATTATTGTTAATTGTTAACAACAGTACATTAAATAAATAAAATGTTTACATACCGTATTCCTACACGTTTCTTATTAAAATTAATCATTAACAGTATATTTATATGCGTTAAAAATATCTATTACAAATAATTATAGCACGTTTTATACATTTTAACATTAAATATCTAGCCAATATATATAAAAGCCAGCATACTGTATACTACTCATTAGGCCTACATCTACATCATACATATTTCTTCACTGCCACGCAGTGCGGCTGTATTGCTGAATGTGTTTATAAAAAAGATGATGAAATCTATCATTAAAAAGAGGAATGGTTTTTTGTTGTACGACTGTTCAAAATATCTGAGCCTATTCAACCGATTTAAAAACCGCATGAACTGATCGGGTGATGGCTGGCTAAGTAATTAAGTTTTATATAAATAATAGGTTACCAACTTTGTTACTATAATCAGGCTAATGCAACTTGTATAGGGATACGTATTCCAATAAAATTATTAAGCTATGATGCTCTTTACTTGCTCTCGAAGTTGGCAAATGCCCTTTGTAGCTAACAGCTGAGAGTTGGTTAGCGTACTGACTCCAGGACTCGAATCAAAAAACATTAAAAACAAAGAAAAAGAAATAAAAGCCAAGGTTCCAGGCATTCAAGAAAACCTGTCCTCTTTCTTTATTCACTAAAGTCTCCGCCACTACTCAATTCGTTTGCCAACCCCGATTAGGTAAAAGCTATGTATAGGTCACCGCTCAATCTTCAGTTCCGTGAAAATATCAGAGTAGTACCGGTATACAATAATCTGTTTGCATGGGCTTCGCCATGGGTCCCCGCCCGTGTTGGTAAGCGAAGCGAGCACGGGGCAGGGCCTCTAGTTGAGTATAGTAATTCTATAGTCTGTGGTATAAGTTGAGTATCCTCTTGTTGTTAATACAATTTTGATTTTGGATGGGCATAACAATTTAGGCCAGCTGACGTCACGGTACTCTTGGCGGCTTGACGCACGTACCTATTTTTTCTTTACAGGCCAAAACCATTCTGTATTACTAGAGGGCTTCGTCCCCTGCTTGCTTAGTTCACCAATCCGGCGAAGCAAATGCAAACATATTATTGTATCCTATATTTTCACGGGAATTAGGATTGATTAGGACAGAGATTTTTTATATAAACTATAGCTAACTATAAGAGAGAAAAAATATTAAACAAAAACATTTTTCATTTTAAATAGACATTTAAAACAAAATGCCACATGACCTACCTTGCCTTTTAAAAGTTTTGAGTTATAGTAGCCATTTTTATTTTTTTTTTCAAAATTGCAAGGTTCAACCAAATAGACTCCCAAATATCGTTGTGTGGCATATCGTTTAAGGTTATTTAATTCTGAATCCAAAAAGAATAATTATTTTTTTTTTTTAATAGTACAGCAAAATGGGACAAAATCGGAAAACACGATTTCGTTCGTTTTTTGGCCACCAATTTTAATCGGTTTCAAGATAGGCAATTCACCGTTGGTTTTCTCTTGAAATTCTACATCGAATGATGTATCACACAACCACTCTTGGTATTATTATCTCTGCACACAACCACCTTCCCATTTAAAAAAAAAATTGGGTGTGCGTCGGACCACACGGTGGAAGTTATACTTCTTTGGCCATTCTCATACACCCACTCACGCACACAAACAGACAGGATATATAAATGAAATATAAGACATTTTTCAATATTATTCAATATATTTATCTTCAATATATTATACGTGACTTCATTATTATATTATACACCTATATTATCATTATCAGTAATTATATATTGTGGATTCGGTGACCCTACTGTCGATTAATCGATAGTTCTTAAAAATTTGTTCTTACTTTTCAGCGTGACGCGGTTTCTCGACCAACATCCCATCCCAAAGTGTTTAACGGGCGCAAAGAAGTATAACTTCCGATAGTTCTTAAAAATTTGTTCTTAATTTTAAGCGTGACGCGGTTTCTCGACCAACATCCCATCCCAAAGTGTCTAACGGGCGCAAAGAAGTATAACTTCAAAAAGAAAGTTACATTCAAGATGGCGGATAATTTTTTGAAATCATAATAAAATAGTTATTTTTTAAATTGAATAGGTTCCTGAATGTACGGAGTTGATATGTAGCCTAAACAATTTTTAAATTATTAAGGGGTGGCCGGACTTTTGTATCATTCTGTGTACAGATGATACACAGAATGATAAAAAGTAATAAATAAAATGATTGAAAACAATATTATTTTGACTACAGTAAGTTGGGAGAAAGTTTGTGTCAGTTAACTGATACCGTTTATTTTGTTTGTTTCATAACTGTTTGTGATAGGCTACATTAGTTAACTCTGACCCAGCCAGTGTAAATTTAATAATACGGGGGAAATGAAAAAGGAACAACAAAACTCTTATTGTTATAATATTATGTACACTTATGTTTTATTAAAAGAAAAATATATTCCAATAATTCGAACGAACTGGTACAAAATACATAAATTAATATGACAAGAAACTGTTGTAACAATTCAAAATATACCACAAAATTATTAACAAGCCAAAAGAATCATACATTAATGTATTTCAACTAAACACGCATGAGTGCGAGAGAGACAGAAGATTGATAGTAAAAATCATTCAGAAACAATCCGACCGACGGCATCTAGCGGACGGAATTGCAAGTAACAAATTAACAAGATTCTAAAACACCCGACTTTCGATAACATTTTACGTAATTAATAATATTTCCAGACCTCGTATCCCTATCTTTCCTATATCAAAATTCATCTAAATTAATCAACCAATCCATCCGAATTATAAGATTAACTCCATCAACAAGCGTTCGACCGAAATTCATTTTTTTAATCCACTCGAAATCAGACCGGCATACTAAAATCTAGGCCATATCAGAAATACAATCATCGATCCTAAGAGAACCAAAATTCAAATCAAAAAAGGAAGAACACCATTAGATAGAATGAAAGATTCTTCATCAAAAATGTCTTTGGCAAAATTTTATAGGAAATACCGTTAAGCCATAACAATCCATTGAAAGTCGACGAAACAACGGCAAAAGTTAGATAGAGGAAGACGACATGTTTATTAAGCCTCGCCCACAGTCATGTGACCGCTTGCAACGCGGAAAACACCAGTTTAAAAGCCAAATGTATAGTTTTAATTGTAAATAGTAGATGTTAGAAAATAATTTGTACAAGGAGCTATTTTTGGTATTTTTATGCAATTTTCTTATTTAATCAATTTCTTTTAATTTTATTATTCAATATTAGTTGTAAAACAAAATTATTTCAAAATTTAATCAAAACAACACCAAATAAATACACTACATTTTAAATTACACTTTTTTGTACAACAATCCACACCCCAGAAGATACGAAATTCACCAGGCCTTATGTACCCATTTCCTGAAGGCCCAAAGCAAGCCACTTTTGATCCCAGGATTTTAATTGTTAAAGAGACGCCTAAGAAGCAAGACCTATGACCAACGCTCTCCAATAAATTGAAGATTATTAGTGTTCAAACTTTGTCTACTTTTAAATAAATAACTTACCTTAACTCAAGTGAAGTGTAATAATAATAAATAATCATTTAAAGTCCCATAACCAGAAGAAGAAGTTATAAACTGGGTGAGATCTATCCATAGGCCTATAAGTACTTACCTGAATTAACTCTATCTATATTTCAAACCATCCATCAGTGAAAACTTTAATATTACATATTTTGGAAAGACTTTGTAAAATACTTTTATAAGAAGAATTTGTTTGGACCATCAGTATAAATTTAACTTCGATATAATTCCCCTTTTTACACACCTACATACACATACATTATAACACATTGTACTATTTTCCTTCCTCCTTTTCAATTTTTATCTTTATCTAGAATAAATGTTTTTTAATCATTACTTTTGTTCTCAATAAAATAATATTGGGAAAAGTCGGCACTGACCCCCCGAGATACTAAGAGTGTTATAAAGACTATAACGAACATTTGATTTGAATTAACTTGTTTTGTGAATAATTGTACATATATATATTAATTTTTCTTTCTTTCAATTAAAGAAGTATTAAAATTGTAAACCTATTTTGTGTTTTGAATTGCATTGGTAATCTAATAGTATTATAATTATAACTTAGTTCCACAACGTGGGCTATTAAATTTGATACCTTAACTCAAGTGGAGTGTAATACTGTCTACGCTTTAAGCTACATCAATCGTTACTTAACCTTAAAATTAAAATTATATAAATCAATAAAATTAAGTCATATTTTTATTGCGACTAAACAATAATATTTTAATAAACAATCCGTTACCAAGTTCAAGTTATATTTTGTAGGTTTTAAGATATATATATTTTTTTTAAATAAAATATTTCTCGTAAATACTAATATTATAGAGAGGCAAATAGTAATAAGGCAAGTTAGTTTTTCTTTTTGAGATTTCGTAAACCACTTAGGCTACTAACCTAAAAGTGTATGCTATTTATTTCATGCAATGCTCAATCTTGTAGGCTACAAGAAAACAAAATCCGAATGGACCTTTGCTTGTTTAACAAAGTAGGCCTACGAAGACCAGGCAGAACACACGTTCTAAACAGTCAGCCCCAACAATTACAATACATAAACAAATAAAATATACATCTACTTATTGCACAAAATATATGTTAACAAAATACATATAAAACTTCCTTAGAATTAAATTGCTTAAGAATACATTTTACAGCCTAGAACAAACATAGCTATTTTATACAACAGTTTGTGAATTAGGTAATGAATTGTACCTTTCGGCGTTTTTCATCACAGGAATAGGCCTACATACTATAGTTGGCTAACGCTGGCTATAGGCCTACAGCAGTTAAAATTGAGACTTTGGTTATTTTTTACTATATTTAAAAATCCATTAGGCTAATTTTCAATAAAAAGATGCAAGTTTCCAATATGGCATCCAACGGTAAAATGTAATATAATTTCTTTACTGTCGTTAAGTCTTTTTGTACATTTCAGCACATCGATTTTCCATGGGCCTACTTACCATTTTTGAATCAAGCTAAAATGCGATTAGGAACAAAGTCAGTATTTTAAAAATTTAAATAATAACTTTGTTGAACAGATAAAAACAAGCATATAAGTCTATTGTAATTAGCCTATAAGCGTAGGTCAGAAATAAAAATAATTCAACCACGCAGCTGAACCGCTGACGTGAGTTGAGCAAATTTCCAAAATTAATTTTTTAGGCCTATATTTTAGGGTTTCAACCAACAATTTGGGAAATAGGTGTATTCAAGACGGTGCTGAATAGCTGCAAAATGGTTCGCACGCCATTCCGCATATTGGGAGTATCTTCAATACAGGAAGCATTGTGTTCTTCGCACGCCAACCCCACGGTAAAATCTACCACATGGCTTTGAACATGGTACTTTTATGTTATTTTACGTTTTTATCGATTTTGGGGAAACCAAGCGAGCTATAAGGTCGCGTAAAAAACAAAATGTGCAGAATAACATCCTACATTTATATTTGTAGACAAAACTCAAAAACAAATTCATTCTCGTAGGAAAAATCTCAAAAAATAGTTACTTTCGGTCAAAAAACGTGCCTCCGATTGTTGGATTTTTTGGCTAACGAACTCGTCCAAGTGGTTCAATATGTGTACCAAATTTGAACCAATCGGTTCAATATAAAGTGACTCTATATTGTAGTAAATCACTACATACTTGCTCAAAACTTCGTCTGATTCATTAACCAGCTGACTTCTTTATGGTACTAGGATCAAAATAAACGGTACCACCACCAGGAACTGGCACATACTTTCTCACAAACACATTTAAATTAATTATTAAACAGATTCACTGTCACTTGTAGGGTGGGGTAGGAGAAGTGATTTTTATTAAAGTAGAAGATTCACTAATAATAATAATAATAATTATTATTATTTAGAGAGAAAACTATTCGATCGATTTCGAACAAATTGGCACCACACGCGTCAATTAGGCCTTTATAGATGCACGAAAAAAGGTTTTGAACAATTTTTAAAAACAACCCCCTTTATGGCCAAAAACCCCCCAAAATCAGTTATTGTTATTATTATTAGCTAAACGAGAATCTTTAGAAAGATGCGGTTTTTTGCATATGGTAGGGTACATTAAAGGCTACAAATAAGCCAAATTTTATCAAAATCGTTAGAGCCGTTTTTGAGAAATTTAGATTTTTCTCGTTGTTTGGCAATTTTTGAGGAGTAAAACCCCTTAAAACTCAAAAATTTGAAAAATTTGGGGTTTTTTTTGCCAAAAAGGGGTTGTTTTTCAAAAATTTTCAAGACCGTTTTTCGTGCATCTATACAGGCCTACTTGACATGTCTGGTGCAAATTTGTTTGAAATCGATAGAATAGTTTTCGCTCTAGCTTTATATACATACAGGCATACATACAGACATACAGCCAAACATTTTGTACAAACCACTTTTTAGGACTCTGGGGGTCCCAAAACGGATATTTCCACAAAAATCTCAACATCGATTTTTTTACGATCACTATACTTTCTCTATACTATAGTATAGTGAGAAAGTAAAAGAATAGTATGTTAACAATGCATTGCGGTATTTTAAAATCATAACAGCTGTAACTGCAAAAGGTTCAGCTGTTTTCTAACTGATAGCACCACTGTCGCGCATGATCGAGTTTAAAATCTGTAGAATAATTCATAATGTACTTTAATTAAGTGCAATTAAAGTACAATCGTGTAATTCTAGTGCAGTATGATAGAAAGTATCGTTCGTAACTTTAATGTAAAGTGCTTTTTGGTGCTTGGTAGCTTTTTACCACGATCTCGCGCCATTAGCATCTACTTTATGTAAGCTACTAGTGATGAAATTAACTACTTTATTCTTTCTGTAGCTTTAATTATAAGGTATCCACAAAAAAAAAAAAACTCAACATTTTGGTGCTGTCTACAACGGTGCTGTCAAAAACTACTAATACAAATCATTTTTGTAAATTCTTTTAAGCTACTGAAAAATAAAGCGAACCATTAGGTTTGTCGTTATAAAAAGTCAAATATTCAACAGCGTTTTGAGGTTATAATAACAATAGGCATTAGGTTAACATTATACGTGCTGAAAACGAAGCAGCCTATAGTCACAGAGGATGTAAATTATATCCTCTGTGCTATAGTTCGAGTCACTGCGAGTGGAACCAACTCTCGAGGCGCTGGGGCCTTAGGTGCAAACCAATTCTACTAATATAGTTCGTACACAAAGGCAGCTATTCAGCGTCTTCGTAAGTAGACCAATTTTAATGTTATAAATTCGCTAAACTTGCGTCAGCGGTTCAGATGCGTGATCGAATTATTGGAAGTTTTGAAGTGAAAACTTCTTTAGGCACGTTGTGCACCCCGTAAGAAAGCAATTGCGGGTGAGGAAAAAGTATGAAATCGCGACACCGCCACCGCCACCGCGAGTATATGTATATACTGTGGTATATACATTTGCGGGAGAGGAAAAATGTATTAGATCGCAACACCGCAACCGCCACCGAGAGTATATGTATTTTTAGCTGTTGTACCAGGCTTAGTTCAAGAAAATAAGTAACACCTTTTATAGCTGTCGTGCCCGGCTTCGATCAGGTAAATAAGAAAAACTTATTACAGCTGTCGTACCCGGCTTTGGTTATGTAAATAAGGTTCAGATGTTTATATTTGTCATACCAATTTTTTTATAGCTGTTGTATCCGTCTTTGTTCAGGTAAATAAGAGAAACTTGTTACAGTTGTCTTACTCGGCATCGTTCATGTTTCATAGCTGTTGTACTCTACTTCGGTCATGTAAATAAGAAACAGATGATTATATTTGACATACATAAGTTAAATAATTTATAAATTAATGTTGTACCAGACTTAGTTCAGGTAAATAAGTTAAACTTTTTTATAGCTGTCGTACCAGTATTCGGTCAGGTAAATAAGGAACACATTTTTTAGCTGTCTTATTACCAGGCTTAGTTCAAGTAAATAAGTAAAACATTATATACCTGTCGTGCCCGGCTTCAGTCAGGTAAGTAAGGAAAAGTTATTACAGCTGTCGTACCCGGCTTTGGTCATGTAAAAAGGGAACA
>JAGFPH010000097.1:456808-497956 GCA_018207615.1 Philaenus spumarius
GTCATGTAAATAAGGAACAGATGTTTATATTTGTCATACCAATTTTTGTATTGCTGTTGTACCTGTCTTTGGTAAGGTAAATAAGGGAAACTTATTGCAGCTGTCGTACCCGACATCGTTCATGTTAATAAGTAAAACATTACATAGATGTCGTAAAAGACTTAGTTCAGGTAAGAAAGTGAAACTTTTTATAGCTGTTTCCGTCATTTCTCCGCAATTATTTAAAGCTCTATCTTATCTCCACAATTATTTAAGACTCCGTCCCATCTCAGCAATTATTTAAGATCCTATTACAACATTAATACATTTATTAAAAATACTTCTTAATAACTAGAAAATAAAGTTAACTATATGAAGCTAAAGTATGTTTTCACTTCTGACGGCAGTCCCACGACTGCCTGTTTTTTAACTTCCCGCTACCAATAAAGGGAAGTTATTGATTTCTGACCGATTTTCGAAAGTAGAGTTTTCATTAAATCTCCACGTTTCGAGGTCCCAGGAAGCCATTCTGACTATTCCCGCCGAGGTGTCCGACTGTGTGTGTGCGTGTGTGTGTGTGTGTGTGTGTGTGTGTGGATGTATGTGTGTAAATAAATTTTTGTCGTACAGTTTATCAAAAACGAATCAACCGATTGAATTCTACGACATGTCATTCGAAAGAGTGTATCAAAACTTAGATCTGATTAGATTTGAGAGTTAATCCATCGAGCCAATCCGAAGAAATTTAAAAAAATAACCTAATTTTTTTTGGAATTTTTATGTTTTTTAAAAATAACTTTAAAGCGTGCGAAAAAATCATAATAAAACCATGTATACATTTTTTGTGCTTAAAAAACTGCGACGACTGCTTTTTTGAAAATGAAAATCGGACGACGCATTCAAAAGTTATCGTTGTTTAAAAATTCAAAAATTTTCGTTTTTTGGTATTTTTTGGTATTTTTTTAACATATCTTCCAGATTTCTCAACCAATCAATATAAACCTGTACATTTTCTTTTTGTGCTTTTAAAACTGCGTAGAATGCTTTTTTAAAAATGAAAATCGAACGACGCATTCAAAAGTTATCGTTGTTTAAAAATTCACAAATTTTCGTTTTTTGGTATTTTAAACAAAAAAACTCATTTTAAGCGTTTAAAATTCAAACTAAGCGGGAAGTTCTAGGGTTGGCCTGCACGGTCAACCAATTTCCAGATTTTTTATCTTATTTTCAATTAAGGAACAACTAGCGAATATTTCGCAAGTTAGGAGTACTTACCTGATTTAATACGTTGATTTAGTTCAGTTAATTAAGTTTATTTATTTACATTGGTTTATAAATAACAGTTTATAACACTTGCATATGGAATGTAAACAATCAAACTAACAGCTTAATGTAGTTAAACAGATTGTTAATAGATGGCGCCTCTTAAGAACCAAAAGAAGTATAATATAAAAGTTTTTAATATTTTTTTGTAACTTTTGTAACGAAAACATGAATTTCAACCTGTATCAATATTTTTTGCCAATAGCGGGGAACATAAGTTTTAAAATTATGATTGAATCATTAATTTTGAAATTACGTTCATTTATTTAAATTGCTTTATAAATAACAGTTTATAACACTGTATATACCCGACAATTTACATTTATTTCGACTGAGGAACAAACTCTGAAGTTTTCTAAACATTAAACAGAGGCTCCTGAAGACCCTGAAGTTTTGTATGTACAACCAATGAATACAGAACTTTATAAGAAGCACAACGACCATGTTAGATTCAGCCTGGAGCAAACTTAGCGCGGCAGCCGCTAGGTAGCGAGAGCGCTACTGTCGTCGGTACGGCTAGCAATTATCTGTCTCACACACACCTGGCGCGGAGGATTGATGAGTCACAAACGGGTGGCAATTTTCAGCCAGCGCTGCCTAACGGCTCAATTTGGCGGCAATTAACCGGGGTGACTATTCTCCATAAGCGTTGCGCTTCTTGTAAGTTCTATATTCATTGATACAACGAAAATTGTTTGCAGAAACTTCTTCAAACACAAAACAACACCGTTAAAAACACCCTTGAACAAAACTCCTCGCCCTAGCGTCATTGCAATGTCCGTAAGCCGCCCACGCTGTAAACCCGTCAGCTCTTCCGTGCTGCGAATGTTCGTACACAATCCTCTTCGCACAGCCGACGTCGTCGGCGATATAATCATCCCGCAAATTCCCGCAGTACATATTGCAAGCTTTACCTCTTCCGTAGTTGGAACACCAGTATTTATCGTTGATCTGGAACAAACCGTGACTAAAACTACCGTCTCCGGTCTCCCGACCGACGGCGGACGTCACGAACCGCGACTCGTAATACGCGATGCAGACCATCTTCTCGACGTATTGTCTGTGCACTCTGTGCCTGTACAGAAGCTCCCTGGCCAGCTCGCAACGGTTAAACACTTTACCGTGAACGATCGATAGTAACAGTGCCGTTACGACTAAATAAAACAGATTCTTGAAGCACATTATTACAGATCGACTCTTGACGAAACTACTAATCGATTCATTCGTCCGGACAATTTATACTGAGGAGATAGGGATACGGTTTACGGCAATTAGGTTGATGGAAATTAAGCTTTTACTATCGCCTATTATACACAAATTTTATCCGACTGTCTACTAGGGGAAACAGGTGCGTGATTCACACGCGAGCTCACTACGTTCGTACAATTTTGCCGTATTTACTGAATAAACTATGGCATTTTTTGGTGACTGGCAGTCTCCCATTATATTACTGAAAATGTTTTAGGGTCAGAAGATACAATACAAACGGAATTGTATAAATAATAATTACAATTAAGAGTAGGCCTACAAAATTATTAATTTCAATCAAATATTTTTACATTATGTTATGATTAATGTTGAGGGTATGCTATACATTTTGTATTTAATATCAACGTTAGTCATTATATTGTAAACTAGGGGAAACCCCTGCGTGCTTCGCACGCCAACCCTGTTGGAACCTTCTATACACATAATCATGTTATGTTTTCTTTAAAATAAAGGTGTAGGATTAATAATAACCCCAAAGCTAAAATGGTAAATAATGTTAAATGTTCAAATCAAATTATTTCGTATATTTGTATAACAACAGATATACTGTTTTAGCTGTTATTTTATTAAATATTGTACATAATTCTATTCAAAATAAAATCATTTAGTAAATCAATCATTAGATTTATGTCTGTAATTTAGGTCTGTGATCAAAAATAAGGCTTTTGTTAGAATTAATACACCCAGTTGAGATTTTTTGTTCACAGGTTTTTTTTATCATAAACATTGTAGGCAAAAAATTTCTGCCAATTTCGCCCCTCTAACCAATTTTATACCAAGAGACTAGGCAACATTTCTAACAGACATTCAATGTAAAAGGTTGTTGATTACGTCAATACTTTTAATTAAACCATAAACTTCCTTCTAATTGCTATAAAACTCACATAATGATAAAAAAATATCGCTGTTTCTCTCATCTGATATTTACATGGAACACATTAGCTTATAGCTATAGGCCTAATAATAGGGGTACAGTTAATAGTTTTACTAAATTTAAAGTATACATTTTTTTTTTTTTTAGTTCATCAACTCCTATAAAAGCGAGTGTACGTCCGTAACTAGTATGTATAGAGGGTGTCTTGCAACCATATGAACAAACTTTATCACGTTATTCAGCATGTCAAAAGAAACAAAAAATGTAATAATATAACATAATGTGTCCTATCTCATTCCGTTTTCGGTCTGTCTGTGTTTTTTACAATATACTTAATATTTTTAGAAGTAGAAAAAATATTGAGCTCAAACTTTGTACACCTATTTCTTGCGTAACCTTTTATCACTGTACGAAAAATTAGAACAATATTTTAAATATTTTCAAAATGGCGGCCGTAATTTTTAATGTCAAATATCTCAAAAACCTCTAACTTTACAAAAAAATTGCAAGAGACAAAAAGTTTACTTTTTTAATGACAAACTCAATGGTTTTTTTATATTTTGTCTGTAGCTCAAAGGACAACAGAGATATTTACCAAAAAAAGGAAAATGTATTTCTTGGTAGTTGTCAACAATACCCAGAATTACTATAGAAACAAAATATTTTTAAATTATTTTGAGCTAAAATAATGTTATTTGCATAATGTTCCGAGCACTTTCTGAGTTGATTCCACTAGCAAAAATAACGAAAATAGTTAATTTTTTCATATGTCTGGAAATGCTTCATTAGATAGTTACAGCTGGTGAAAGATCTGATTTCACCCGTGTTTCAGATTACTCACAAAAACGAATCCCTATTGAAATATGTAAGGCTATTTTATTAAATTTATCTGCTCATTTTACGTAAATTAAATTAAATTTTACACCTTAATTAACGCCCTACATATTTCAATAGGGATTCGTTTCTGTGAGTAATCTGAAACACGAGTGAAATCTTTCACCAGCTGTAACTCTCAAACGAAGCATTTCCAGACCTATGAATATATGCACTTTTTTCATTATTTTTACCAGTAGAATCAGTTCAGAAAGTACTTGGAACGTTATCCAAATAACTTATTATTTTAGCTCAAAATAACTTTAAAATATTTTGTTTCTAGAGTAATTCTGGGTATTGTTGACAACTAGCAAGAAATACATTTTCCCTTTTTTTGTCAATATCTCTGTTGTCCTTTGAGCTACAGATGAAATAACAAAAAACCATTGAGTTTGTCATTAAAAAAGTTAACATTTTTGTCTCTTGTAATTGTTTGTAAAGTTAGCGGTTTTTGAGATATTTGACATTAAAAATTCTAAACGGTCACCATTTTGAAAATAATTTAAATAACGTTCTAATTTTTCGTACAGCGATAAAAGGTTACGCAAAAAATAGGTGTACAAAGTTTGAGGTCAATATCTTTTCTATTTCTAAAAATATTAAATATATTGTAAAAACACATACAGACAACCGAAAACGGAATGAGATAAAACACATGTTATATTACATTTTTACTATCCCCACCCTATACGTAGTATATGGAGAAAGTATTGTTTTCGTAAAAATGTTCGAATTTGAATTTTCAGTTGAATTATCTGTTTTGGTGCTCCCAGAACCCCAAAAAATTGTTTAGTGCAATTATCTGTGTTGGTGCTCCCTGAACTCAAAAATATTTTTAGTGGAATTTTTTGTTTTGGTGCTCCCTGAACCCAAAAATATGTTTAAGTGGATTTTTTTGTTTTGGTGCTCCCTGAACCCAAAAAAGTGTTTTTAGAGTGGTGTCTTCTGTCAGTCTGTCTGTATGTATACACGACCAGAGAGGACACTATTGGTCCGATTTTCATGAAATTTGGTATGTAGGTACTAAACCCTAATATCTCCAGGCGTTTTTTTCATTTTTTGGAATTTTTAATTTTTAAGGGTAATTTACCCCTAAAAACTCATAAAAACCGACAAAAATGCAAATTTCTCAAAAACGGCTCTAACGATTTTGATAAAATTTCAGTATTTATAGTGCTTAAGATGCCAAACAAAATGACACCACCCGCTTTTATCAAAACTTCGGCGTTTTATAATTATGGGGAAATGTTTAAAAATAAACAAGTTTGTGTTGTCAATCTAGCATCGCGGCAGCGGCCGCATGGGGTAGCACCATGGTAGCAAGCACGGCCAGTAATTCAAAGGTCGCGCGATCGAATCCCGCCTGGGACAATAATTTTTTTATACGATTGACGTAGGTAGAATATTATTTTTTTGTTTTGTTCTAAAAAGTAGTAAATAAAATAATTAAAAACAATATTATTTTGACTACAGTAAGTTGGGAGAAAGTTTGTGTCAGTTAACTGATACCGTTTATTTTGTTTCTTTTGACATGCTGAATAACGTGATAAAGTTTGTTCATATGGTTGCAAGACACCCTGTATAATAAAATATAGTCCGAGTATATAATTCAGTATAAATATAATATAACAGCTGATTTCTCACATCATCAGCTGTAATACAAGCGTAAATTATACTTTGGGGTTATGTTTACTACTTTCATCAATAATGTAATGTCTTGTGAACAACAATAATAATAATAATGTGTCTTGACTTTTTTTAAATAAGAGTTATATAACTAACTATTGGCGACCCCTGCGTGCTCCGCACGCAAACTCCGTTGAAACCGTCTACTACATACATCATTATGTTATGTTTTCTTTATTATAAAGGTGTATGATTAATAACATCAAAGCTAAGATGGTAAATAATGATAAGTCAAATTATTTTGTATATTTTATAACAGCAATTGTAATAAAGGTTAAAAGAACCAGCAAGGCTCAGGCCTACACTTCAATAAAAACCAAACCTAAAAGTTAGAAATACAATTAATTGCTTCACAGTTTGAAATCCGCTCTTAATGGAAATATTAGAGCAAACAGGTGATTACTCTATCAACAATAAACATAATTTCTTTATTATTTAGTTTGACGCTCCTACTGCCCTAAAATATTTAGTATAAAGTATGTTGTTTTTACTTCAACAGATGGCGATGTTTAAAAAAACCTATCTTAAAAGTTAGAAAAACAAATATTTGTTTTAAGTTTGAAATCAGATGATAACGGAAATATTATAGGAAACAGAGATGACCACTGTTATTATTATAGTCAAAAAACATATGTAATGGCGCTTACATTTTTGTTAAATATTGAGTATATTTGTTGATATTTTTATGTTCAATAGATGCTGCTGTTTTTCAAAAAGTATATAAAAACACGCGTGTATTCGAATGGAACGTTCTGTCAAAATTTCAAAGTACTCAGTGAAGAACTTTCGGAGATTAGCGATTTTGAACAAACGAACATTTACATTTTTGAAGTGTAAACTGTAAACTGTGAAGTGTATAGGCGCACCACGTCCAAAATATGTGCATACATGTGTGTATAGCAGAGTATATAGTTTACTTGTTGCTGGGGGTGAATCGGATTTTACCGTCACAAGTTTTACCATGCGTTTTGTGAAACACTGTAATGTGCAACGTTCTAATGTAAAACGCTCTATTCCATCTGTTTGAAAAAGTTTTGGTCTTGCCGAGATTCGAACCAGCAGTCCATCACCATAGACTAGCGCTTTAGCCGGTTAGGCCACGATCGCATTGCTAATTTAGTATATTTGAGTTGGGTGTCTAAGTGTAACAGATTGTACTAATAAGTCATAGGCTTAATCTGTTACTGTTCATACAATGTATAGTTTAATTAGTAATACATCTGAAATAGACATTGTGCTTCCTCATTTCTTAAGTTGTGTTAAAAAGTTTACATTTCTCCCACGTGGTTTTAAGCACACAATTAAATTTTTATTTATATAGATAGATGTAAGCTATAATACGTTATAAGATTTGCTTTGAGGAAATAAAATGAATATAAATACAACCTTTTATTACCAATATATTCATTTATCCTATTACTTTAAATGAGCAATTCTTGTATCTATCTTTGTAGGCTATGTATCTTTTAATCTGTCGCGGATCTCGAAAACGGCTCTAACGAATTCAAAGAAATTTTGTATTTAGGTGTAGTTTTGATTTTTAAGTACACCCATATAGTTGTATTTCGTGTAAAAACGCAATTTTTGGGGAAAATCTAATTTAAAAGTTGAAAAATTTTAACATAGGGTCTTATGGGTCGCCATGTTGGTTACAAAATAACAACGAAATAGTAAATAATTCGACCACGCAGCTGTACCGCTGACGTGAGTTGAGCAAATTTCCAAAATTAAATTTATAGGCCTATGTTTTAGGGCTTCAACAAAGAATTTGGGAAATAAGTCTACTCACGACGGTGCTGAATAGCTGCAAAAAGCTTCGCACGCCAATCCGCATATTGGGAGTGTCTTCAATATTCAAAACATTGCGTGCTTCGCACGCCAACCCCCGTATTGGGCGTATCTTCAATACACAATGCATTGCGTGCTTCGCACGCCAACCCCACGGTAAAATCCACTACATGGCTTTGAACCGGGTACTTTTATGGTATTTTACGTTTTGATCGATTTTGGGGGAACCAAGCGAGCTATTAGGTCGCGTAAAAAAATAAAATGTGCAGAATAACATCCTACATTTATATTTTTTGAAAACACTCTAAAAAAAATTTTCATTCTCGTATTAAAAATGTCAAAAAATAGTTACTTCCGGTCAAAAAACGTACTTCCGGTTGTTGGATTTTTTTGGCTAACGAACTCGTCCGAGCGACGTAGACAACCAACATGTGTACCAAATTTGAACCAAATCGGACTTAAAATGCGGCCGCTAGGGTGCGAACACATATATACATGTATATATATATATATATATATATTCGGTGATCATTTGCTACTTCCGACCTTGGGTCTTACCATAAAGGCCACTGCAATAGCTCATTTTTCCTATGGAAATTCGCTAATAAAGGGATTAAAACAGCTGTTTATAAACAAGCCAATTTATACTGCTTTAGCACGTTGAAAATAGAGTGGAATAGAATTGAGATTGAGTATTATCCAAAATCAGCTGTTCATTATATAGGTTTTAATTACTGTTAAAAAACAAGCTAATTTATACTGTTTTAGCACGTTGAAATTAGAATAAATTGGGCCTGATTTAACAATTTATTTTGTCAAAAAAAAAGTAAACTTGGCAAAGATGGATAAATTCTAATAGTCAATTTTGTAATATAGGCCTGGCTAATTTCTGAAACATAGTATTGAGGTTATGTTAATCCTGCAATAATTTGTACTATATTTAGGCCTGGTTTCAAAACTTTAGTTGACAGAAGATAGTAGAACTAGGACTAAAATCGTAATGAAAGCCTCTCACGTTTCTAAAGCATGTATTGGAGGTTATAATATTAACTGTTAATATATTTAAGCCTGGTTTCATAATCTTACAAACTTATGTACAAACGAGCCAATGATTAATGAGATTCTTTAGCGAATTTTCCAACTGCGAGCGAAGCGAAGCAGCCATCTGAGGCAGACGATCGAGGTGGGGTTAGGACGCGAAGCGTCCAGGGGCAGAGCCCCTAGTACAAATTTAAAGAAGGGATACACATTCGTTTAACTTCGGAACATTAGTACATCTTCGTATAACATATAAACATATTATATTATTAATTTCTTCATTATAATATTAATAATTTCTAAATTATTTGATGTATCAATATGAAATAAAAATCAATTAAAAGGCAGTATTTTTATGTTTATTTTGATATATAATATTGTATATAATTACAACAAATTTAACAAATAGGCCTACAACTTTATAATCCTTATATAATTTAATGTTTGTTTAAGAAGTCCACCGTTTACCCTCTGAAGCAAACAAACAGTTTGTTGTGCCCTTTCAACCCCCCCCCTCCCCCCTAAATACTCTTCTGGATTGGGATACTGGTAGATTTTTTCTACAATGTTTATGATAAAAGAACCTGTGGACTCACCTGGGTGTATTAATTCCGATGAAAATCTTAATTTACATGTACTAAATTAAATCACACAAATAATAGGGTTTAGTTTACTATTGCAATGAATTTTATAGTAAGACCTAAGTGGTCAATGATCCCAGATGGAACACGTTTTGGGGTGTCATAAAAAATTGTATATTTATGTTTTCCAACTCCAACGGCCGCATTTTAAGTCCGATTTGTCCAAATTTGGTACACTCGTTTTTTGTCAGGAAGTAAAATCTTTTTGAGATTTTTCGTACTAGAATGACGCTTTTTTCGGGTTTATCTAACAAAAATATTAAATGTAAGAGATTATTCTGAGCATTATGTTTAACCAGACCTTTCTGGTTCCTCAAAATCTATCAAAACGTAAAATAGCATAAAAAATTGGGTCTGCGTCGGACCAGACGGTGGAAGTTATACTTCTTTGGTCATTCGTATATTCGTATACTTTCCTATAATTTTTGAAAAAAAAAATTCCCAGCCGGGGATCGAACCAGGGATTCTAACGTGGAAGTCGAGTGCGTTAACCACTCATTGACCGAGACTCTTGAGGTATCTCTTGTAGAGAAAAGGTATATAAAGGCACTTTCCGGATTTTACTCCTAACGCGTGACGCGGTTTCTCGACCGACACCCCATCCCGATTACAACGGGCGCAAAGGAGTATAACTTCAAAAATGCCCAGTTCAAATCCCCGTGGGGAGGCCTCAAGGTTTCCATGTTTATGGATGTGTTGGCACTCTAAATTCGATTTGGTCCAAATTTGGTAGTTGGTTTTCTAAGACACTCGAACGAATTCATTAGCAAAATAATCCAACAATCGGGAGCATTTTTTTTGAAGTGTAAACTTCTATAGGCGCATCTCGGCGCACTAAATATATTTGAGTTGAGTATATAAGTACAACATATCTTTGCACGTCATAGGCTCATTCTATAGGCGCACCTCGGCGCTATGTTTGCTGGCGGGTGAATCGGATTTTACTGTCACGCATTTTCTGAAACGCTCTGTTGTGAAACGCTCTATTCAGTCACGCATTTTCTGAAACGATCTATTGTGAAATGCTCTACTATATATAGGCCTAGAACTACTATATATTTAAAGTTTAAATAATGAAGAAGTGCAAAAAGCTAATATCTCTTATATAAAATGCAATGTCCTGACTGATGATCAACGCAGAGCCGATTCTATTAAAGCTAGAGACTTGAAATTTGGAAGGTACATCCGTCCAATAATGTAGAGGCGTACTAAGAAAGGATTTTGCAAAATTTTGAATTTAAAGGGTAGAAAATGCGAAAATTTATCCCTCCCATAAGCAGCCATATAAAAGATGAAACAGCTGATTCGTATTTATTAATGTGTTATTCTGGTTACTATGGTGATAATTCAAAACTCTTTCAAAAAAAGTGTGTTGATTTTATAATAATAGGCCTAACCTAAAATTGTGTTAAACCTTTGGTCCAAATAAGCTGTTTTATTTATAATGTGTAACGATAATATAATGTTAAATTGTAATATTAGATGTTTGAATTATTATATTATAGGTTTTAAAGGCCTAACCTAAAATTGTATTAAACTTTTGATTCAAATCAGTTGTTTTATTAATTATGTGTAACAATCATTGGTAAAAATTTACTTTAACTTGTCAATCGATTTCTAAGGGAATTTGATATAACATGAAAGAACACACCTAAATGATGGTAGAAACAACAAAAATTTGCCCGGCAAATAATATTTGTAGGAGTTATGAAAGAAATAAAACTTGAAATTGTATAGGTTAAGTTTCGACTTTTCCGCGATATTTGACGTAATTATAACAAAATAAATCACTTCACATACACCAAACATGTAAGAATTAAATAAACTAAACAATATGAACCCCAAAAGTATCCACGAAGCAAGAAAATGTGAAAATAATGTAACAAACATAATTATGTAAACAAATGCATCAAACAATAGGAAGTACCGTTTAACTGCGTATTTAAAATGGAAATTAATCAACGTTGCCAAATCGAACAATAAGTTATTGTACTAATTAAGGTGTGTATAAATCAAGGTAACTAGATAGTAAAGGTTGCCTCATTTGAGAAATAATATTTCGTCGTATTATCACTTTATATAATTAGAATAAAAAAAAAAAAACTAGAGGACTTACCTAAACTGTTTAGTCACAGTATTTTTCCGATAACAGTATGATTATAATATTTGTATAATTATAAAATTTCGTCGTATTATCACTTTATATAATTAGAATAAAAAAAAAACTAGAGGACTTACCTAAACTGTTTAGTCACAGTATTTTTCCGATAACAGTATGATTATAATATTTGTATAATTATAATATTTCGTCGTATTATCACTTTATATAATTAGAATAAAAAAAAAACTAGAGGACTTACCTAAACTGTTTAGTCACAGTATTTTTCCGATAACAGTATGATTATAATATTTGTATAATTATAATATTTCGTCGTATTATCACATTATTTATAATTCGAATGAGTTGCCTAAACTGTTCGTTTCAAAACAACAAGAACAATCCGGCAACGCTGGTAGATCGGCGAGAAAAACATGTCGGCACTTTACAATGTAATTCTCCATAAGGAACTTTTTATTTGAAAGTTTTTAATGTTTTTAATGTTGTACGTGTTGAAGATGGTTAAATATTGGTTTCCCGGCATCAGTGAAGTGTATAAATACTATATTCATTAAGAAAAAAGTTCAGGTTTGTGTGTTTATAGTAGTTTTGATTGACAAGTTAAAGTAAACAAATACCCAATCATTAGGCCTATGTTGAATTTTGTTGAATTACACGGGATACGAATTACAGGATGTTGAATTACACGGGATACGAATTATTACAGGCTTTCAAAGTTTCAAATTAAGCAATAGCGAAGCATTGCCGGGTCCACTAGTTTTTATATAATAATGCATCAGAAATACATAAAATTAAAATTAAACACACAAAATAATTTTAGGTTAGGCCTGGACTGAAAAAACAACACATGTTTCTTGAATGTATTTACATTCATTACCATAACATCCAATAAAATAAAATAACAGATAAAACAGTTGATTCGAATGTGTAATCTTTAATAATTTTTAGGTTAGGCCTAGACTGATGAATAAACACATGTTTCTTGAATGTATTTAAATTCGTTACCATATCAAGTTATCAACCAATAAAATAAAATAACAGATAAAACAGTAGATTCGAATATATAATCTTTAATCATTTTAGGTTAGGCCTAGACTGATGAAAAGCACATGTTTCTTGAGGTTATCTGAATTCGTCACCGTAGCAACTGAATAAAATAACAGATAAACAGTTGATTCAGATGATGTCCAGCTTAATAAAACAAAATAATTACTATAATATATTTTATAGGCCTATTCATCAGAATATCGCCATAGAAATTTACACTTCTCCTGTGTTGTCTTTAGCATAAAATTTTTTTTAGAGGAAGAACATTTTATGAGATTTTTCGTATAGGATAGCTTCTGATCCGAGGCCGTAAAAGGGCGAGGAGCAAGCTGAACGAAGCAGCGCGTGAGCTGTGGCTGGAGGCTGAGGTGCAAACAAATTCTATTAATATATTTCTTACAGATAGGCAGCTACTCAGCGCCTTTTGAGTAGACCAATTTCTCAAATAGTTGGTTGAAACCCTTAACTATATAAACTTAATTATGGAAATTCGCTCAACTCACGTCAGCGGTTCATCTTTGTGATCTAATTATAATGTTCAAATTTTTTAGTTTTTAAACTGATTGCCTTGGTAATTATTATTTTGCTTTTAATGAAATCAGCTGACTATTCATCAATAACAAAAACATGTGTAAATGACATACATTTTACAAAGATTGATAACACTTTTTCAATTTACACTTTCTACGAACCCTACCTTGAAGGTACCTTAACCTTGAACTTGATCGATTAACACCTTGAAATGAATGTTTGTTTACGTGTTTTATTATTTCTAACAACCTTTTAATGATCGCCATTATTAGGATTTAAACGATCAACAAACAATACTTTACCGTAAATCTTTAATACGGAACCAAGTTATAAGCTACAATCAATCGTTATTAATCAATACTTTCAAATTAACGTCAAATTAATTTCTTTGATCAAAGATTTTCGCATTAACGAAATTTAACGATTCTTTCTTTGAAAAACTAATTCGTTCATCAAACTTTGATGAATCTTTGACATTTGGTAAACTATGACAACAATAAAAAAAAAATATATATATATTACTACAACACAAATATATTTATAAAAAAATATATAGAAAGAAATCTCTCGTTGAGAAAGTTAACACAAATTTTAAATTATATTAATTCAAATATTCGATAATAAAATAATAAAACATGGAATATTACAAATAACAAATCAAGATTATTTATTATCAAAAAATATTAGTGATTAGGCTCTAACGAAAGTCTTAATCTCGGGTAAGGTTAGAGCCGTCTTTTCCCAAAGAAAGTATAAAAATAACACAACTAAATAAATATGATAATAAATAATTGTTCAAACAAGAGAAATTAAATGTACGTAAATATAAAAGATGATAGATGATATGAAGATGAACACAAGATATATAAATACACACAAGTTTATAATCCAACACAAAATAACTGTTCACTTATAAAATGTTATTGGATACTCATAAAAAAAGAAATTGTCTATAATAATAAGTAATCGTTCTGATTAACTTCAAAGTTAAGTTCAAATGAAAAATATTCTAAGTGAGGTTATAAAATATGGAATGATCTCACCCATTTTAAGATCTGATTTATATGGGATCTTTGAATTCAAATATTTATATTTTTTAACATTTATTCTTCATTAAATCTCTTCTTATGATCCTTTAAGTCTGGCCTCTTTTTTATAGGCAAATATTCGCCGTTTTAAATGTAATGTTCCTTTCAAAACGATTTTCACCAGAATAATAATTTAATTTTTTTTAGGCTTCATTTGTTGAAGAGAACATTTCTTTTTCTTCACTATTTCTTTTTCTTTTTAAATGGTAATGAATAAGTGAGCATGTAAAAAAAAAGAAATGTAATGACTTTTAAATTATAATTTTGATATGTTTCTTAGAATTTTAATAAAAATATGATAGTTAATATTGAAGGTATAATTACTTGGATAAAATAGAGAAAATACCGAATAACTCCTTATTATCTTTGTCATTCTATAATTTAGCTTTTATACTCTTTGTCTATTGCCGAAAATAATTATCATTTGTTACTTATAAAATTCAGCTGATTGTATAAATTAAGATGTCGTAGAAAAATGCATGAACAGGATAAATGCACTCAAAGTGATTTCCAGTAGAGAGTGGGGCAATACTTACATACTAAGGCAATTCTACATATCCTTCGTGAGATCAAAGATGACGTACGCGTGCGAGGTATGGGGCGGTGCAGCTGATACTCACATTAAGAAACTTCAGCTTATACAAAATTGCGCTCTTAGAATTTGTCTGGGTTGCCCAAAGACCACAAGTTGCCAAGCAATGGAAATTGAGCTGGCTGTTGAACCTCTTGATTTGTACATTCATATGATGATGAGCAACAAGCTTTTTCAAATGATGGCGTACCCAGATATAATCGGCTTTGACTTCGATAGAGGCAACAATGTTCGTCAATCCCTTTTCAACTGCAGAAATAAACCAAGACCGGAGATGGCTGAACTTAAGCCCGAACCTATACCTATAGTTATTACGCAACCAACTTGGTCACTGCCGGAAATAAAAGCTGAATTGGATATCCCAGGCTCACTTACCAAGCGCGACTTGCCGATACTACTTAAATGGAACTTATCAACGAGAAATACAGTGATCATTTGAAAATTTACACAGACGGATCTGTCGATAAAATAAATGATCGAGGTGGAGGAGCGTTCTGCTGTCCACAATTGGGAGAGTCTTACCTGTTTCCTTGCGATGCGTCTTCTAGCATGAATGCCGAACTTTTAGCTTTAAACGCCGCCCTACAGTTCTGCACGACGATCGAGGAAAACAAAATATGCATTCTCACAGATTCCAGATCAGCTTTGCAGACCCTTCGAAACCCCAGGTCCAACCACTACAGCTTCAGAACATCGGAAATCTACGACATCCTAACCCAGCTCAAAAACAAAAGCATCACGCTACAGTGGGTACCTAGTCATTGTGGAATTCCGGGTAACGAGGCGGCAGACGCTCTAGCTGACCAGGCATGCAGCATGCGCCCAAGTGAGGAACGACGTTACTCTCTGCAGCACTGTAAGCAGACTGCTGATCGGGCTCTCAATGCGGAATGGCGACAGAGATGGCAGAATTGCACGTCCGGCCGTGTCTACTTCGAAATTCAGAGACAACCAAACGACCCCAAAATCTTCAAGTCGGTTCCGAGAGCAATCGCAACATTTGCGGCTAGGGCTCGGACGGGGCATATTATTACGAACAATTACCTCCACAGATTTGGTTTGACTGACAGTGCATTATGTGGAACATGCCAGAGAGAGGATGAGACTTTGGAGCACATACTCATCCACTGCACCTACCACATAGAAGAAAGACAAACCCTAAAAGAAAATGTCGGTGAAGAACCCATGCTCAGAAAGATCCTCACAGAAACTCAGCATTGGGCCTTAGCTGCAAACGTATACCGGAGACATCGAGCCATCGAGGTGAACAGCCTTGGACGCTTGAACTAAGAAGTAAGTAAGTAAGTAGTATAAATTAAGATTAGATAAATTCGTGATGATGATTCGTTCATGCCATGACGATCGCAATGAGTTTGTATTTCATAAATGTCACTTAGGCCTATCTTTAAACTTTGAATTTCATTTATTTTATAACTCTACCGGATAGATGGATTATTTTAGTTATACATTGAAAAGCAGTGAAATTGTTTTTGATTTAATTAAATAGTGACGGTCGTCGATTCGTTTAGCTGTTTTTGCGTCCGTATTCCAGACTATTACCGTTAAATGTAGCGGGCATTCATTCCCGTTCGCAACTATAAAATAAAATATTACCGTCACTTTTCGCACCAACAAGAATATTCAAAAATTATTACGACCCAAACGTGTAATTCCAATCGAAAAGAAGTCGGGTGTTTACAAAATCAACTGTGATGATTGTGACAATATTTATGTGGGACAGACGGGTAGGGCATTCAAAGACCGTTTTAATGAACATTTGCCGCATAAAAACAAGCATAAATTAAAATCTAACTTTGCTCAACATTTAATTGACAGTAATCATTCATACACTAATTTCAACAAAAATCTGGTTCCACTTCAATTTGCAAAAAAGGTAGACTTTTAAACGCCTTAGAAGAATTCGAAATTTATAAGGAGTTTAATAACAATCCGTCTAAATTATTAAACGATCAGCTGGATTTTAAAAGTAATATTTTATATGACACAGCCCTAGGCTATTTTAAACCGGTTTTCTAACTACAGTACTATTTTATTTCGTTTGACTGTTTACGACATTGTACCATGGACCACACTACGACCTACACGATGAATAATTGTCCGGCACAATTATGTTTTTTTAAAAGTGTTGTAACTGTGGTGTTTTTGTGTGTTTTTTAAACGTGTTATGTGTTTTATTGTGTTTGTGTAAGTGTACTTGACAATGGGATTGCGGTCCCGAAACGCGTCGTAAAACATTCGAACGACCAAAAAAGTCACAAGACGGAACATTAAAAGGTAATATTTAATATTATTATTAATATATTATCGTATTTAATATTATAAAATAAAAGTTCATAATCTTTGTTTTTCCTTGGATTAATTTATTTACTATGTTTTTTGTTTATCAATATTTTGAATTGTTACAATATATATATATTATATATTGTTATTATATATATATTAATATAACACGCATTTTAAAAGCTTTTACGTCTCCGAAATAATTTTCCCTACCACCCTCACCGTTCCGGAATCCATATTCCGTTACAATTTAGAATTTACTGGCGCCTAAAAAAAGATTCGCACTTCGTATGCGCTACATACTGTGAGTTAGAACTTCAAGTTATTTTTATGTTTGCATTTTTACTATACAAAACAACTTAACTAATTATTTAATTATTGGTGTTAGCAACTAATATATGTTTACAATAACAAAAGACAATAAATTTTACAAATGGTTGAAATCCCGTTGTTGTATGAATCCATCCAAGAATGGTATGAATACGGCTATTCTGAAATAATCTTCTGGGTTTCTTGTTTCAACATTGCACCTTTGAGCTGTTGTAGACTCGTTTTTGGGGCCACTTCTACAGGCTCGGGGGTGTCGTAACCCAGACCCCCCCCCTTGTGGCTACGTCTCTGTATTTACACCTAGTATTTGTCTCGTTTGTATCCATGGTCGGACCCATAAACTTGTTTTGTTTGTTCCTCTTTCTTTTAGTAGCGCCATAATTAGACAACCACTTGATGCAGCAACATAGCCTAACAAGTTAACATTTTTTCTCCATCCATTATATTATCTGAATTAAACGAATAAACCGAAACATAACCCCCAAAAAATCTAGTTAATAACTTGCTGATCAAAGAAATTGGACAGGTGTAATATGTTTTCTGTGTAAATATTTGATTAAAGATTTTTATAAAAGTTTGACCAAATATTTGACAAATAACTTTGATAGTGTAATATGCCCCCTTAGGAATACAATTTTTCTTTTTTTTACACTTCTACCTTCCGGCCACGGCTTAAGGACTGCTTAGCTTCGCTCACAGCGTACAAACTGTGCCGTTAGGCCTCGGATCAGAAGATGACCCCTCGTGGATTCAAACCGGGTAATTTTATGGTATTTTATGTTTTGATCGTTTTTGCGGGAACCAAGCGAGCTATAAGATCGTGTAAAAAAACAAAATGTGCAGAATAATATTCTAAATTGATTTTTTTTTATAAAATTCCAAAAAGTTTCATTTTAGTACGAAAAATTTCTAAAATAATTTTACTTCCGGTCAAAACTGTGCTTCCGGTTGTGTTTTTGTTTTGGCTAACGAACTCCTCCGAGCGAATTAGACAGCCAAAGTATGTACTATGTACCAAATGGTGAGACCTAAAGGACGGGAGTAGTAAATGTGCACCAATCATGACACGGTTTGGAGTGTCATTAAGAATTTTATAAAAATATAGGCCTATATACCTACCATTTAATGTGTTTGCACTCTAACGGCCGCATTTTAAGTCCGATTTGGTTCAAATTTGGTATACACATTGGTTGTCTACGTCGCTCGGACGAGTTCGTTAGCCAAAAAATCCAATAACAAAAAGTAAAAATTTTTGAGATTTTTCTTACGAAAATTTAACTTTTTAGAGTTTTAACTAAAAAAATGTATGTAGGATATTATTCTACACATTTTGTTTTTTTTTTTACAAGACCTTATAGCTAGCTTGGTTCCCCCAAAATCAATCAAAACGTAAAATATCATAAAAGTACCCGGTTCAAATTATCTTATGATCCGAGGCCCAACGGCTGATTTTGTACACTGCTAGCAAAGCGAAGCAGGTCATAACCCGAGGCCGCAATGTCGAAGGACAAAATCGCAAAGCGAGTTTTTCCGCTGCGAGTGGAACGAAGGAGTGCTTGAGTCGAAGCTGGAGGCTTATAGGTGCAAATAAATTCTACTAATATATTTCATACACAGAGGCAGCTATTCAGCGCCTTCATGAGTAGAGATCAATTTCCCAAATAGTTCGTTGAAACCCTAAAACATGTAGTCCTAAACTTAATTTTGGAAATTCGCTCAACTTACGGTTCAGCTGCGTAGTCGAATTATTTTATTTAATATAACGCTTCTTTTCGCACAGAAAAATCTGAAAATAATTTTTAAACCCAATACATTTTTACCCCCCTCCCGCCTCCCTCTGAATGATTTCATCCTTTAGAGCCCCTGAGCTACAAGCTCTATTATCTCATACAGTTTATGAAAGGATATTCTTGTTTCCACTCTATAGTAAAGGCTATTATTATTAGGCTTACATTCAAAGGAATACAAAATAAATTATAAAATCAAATCAGTAATTTAAATATATTTATTTCCACTTATTTTCATTTTTACTTCAAACGCATATATTTTATAAAAATGAATCATCAATTTCCAAACACAAACTTGCTGGGCTAGTTCCTACTCAAAGCTCAAGCTGAACTGAAAATTCATTCGAAAGAAAGTAGTTCTGGACTTTTAGGTGAAATCTTCAACGTTTTACTTCCTTCTGCCTGAATTACAAAACTGTATCGAACGTACTATCTGAGGAAAGTTCAATTTGTAAACATTCGTTCAGACGCAAATCCATCTGAAGTCGCATGATCCTTTTATCCACACTTTCACAGGAATCAGTTTGAATACAGTTGATATTCTGAATGGTCAACCAGTTAGAACTGTCTTCTTCCTCGGTAAAATCTGAATCCGACAGATCGGTGTTAAGTAAAATTTCATTTTTATATTCGTCCATGTCGAAACTAAAACAATCGTCATTTTGATAATCGTTAAATATATCTTTACAGTCGATACGATTTTGATTAGTTTTTCGTTTGAATTCTAAACTACTGTGGTTGATCAATTTTGAATAATTATCAGCGACATCTGTTTTCATCTTAGAATTCGGCACATTTTCAGTTTCAGTTTTGAATAGATCAAGTGAACTATTTAAGTTTTCTGAATTACAATGTCTTGTTTTAAAGCTTTTATTAAAATATACAAAATTATTTCTCTGTTCGTCCAAGGGCTGTACACGTTTTAATTCAGTTTCTTTCTTCTCAAACAAGTTATTACTTTCAAATGTTTTATTAATATCTTTTTCTAATAAAAATGTTTCATTCGTTCTTCTTTCGTTTGCACTTTTAAAACCACTATTTTTATATGTTTTCGAGTTTTGAACAAATGTGCTGCCGGTTTGACTCGTTATGTTTCTAGTTTCATTTTGATCATATACATTACTTTGTGTGCCTTTACTAAAAATAATACTAACCCATTTGTCTTCTTTGAAAACAGAATGATCTAAATCTGAATCTTGAACGTTACACCGATTTCCGCGTTCTTGTTTGTTTAATGTGTCCAATTTAATACTGTCTCCACTATGTTCTACAATTGTTTTTTGTTCTTCTGAAACTGCTGGTAAGTCTGTTTGTATACCAATACTTGCGGAATTATTGACATCATTCTCGACACTGACAACTTGAAATTTATTTACAACTTTTTCCTTTTTCTTAATTTCATTACTGTTCAAACTCAATTCGTTTAAATGATTTTTATCTTGATTAAAATATGTTAAACTATTTAGAAATTCTTTTTCGACGTTTTCTTTCTCTCTATTTTGAGATTTTCTTGGACAAAAAAATTCTGATTTGACTCTTTTCCTGTAAATGTCTTTAATCGTCAAACCACTGGAAGATTCTTTTTGCACAGCTTTCATGCCGACATTACATTTAGGCATCTTACAAAAAATCTCTGAATTTGTGGAACTCTGTTTGTATAAAAAATCCCTACTTAATTTTCTATTGGTAATTTCAGGTGTTTTTCTAAAAGTTTTCTCTTGTCCTTCGATACGATTAGAAGTGGGAGTATCATTTTCATCGAGAATAACGAAAAAAGGATTTTTTTTATTCGAAACATTAATATTTTCATCGAGTATGTAAGGTTGATTGATAGGAATACACTTTTTTTTAGATTCATCGTTAAACTTTTCAGGCGAAATACCGCCAAAATGTTTACTATTTTCCACCGGAGGTTCTCCATAACCAACATCTTGCCGATCACTTGGGTTGTCAGAAACATTTGGATCAACGACTACGAAAAAAGGATTTTTCTTCCTCAAATCACTCGCCGATTCAACAACAGGATAAACCGGGACATTTATGTTTTGACAAGTAGTTTTAGACTCAGTAGTTTGGTTCGTATTTTCCTGTACAACGGTAACGAAATTATTTCTATTTTCCCCTAACGGTAGCCTACAATCTCCTTTGATAGACAACGGATACGGTGCTAAATCATGATCAGTTCGTAGATTTTCAGAGCTACGAATTTTACAAAAGTTGTTTTTATTCGATCCAGCAATTCCATCGATGATTTTACGAATCTCGTTGACGGTTTCTACTTTAGCGCTGGAGGTTTCTTCGCAGTTCTTCAACATGTCGACCATTTCTGAATAAATATTAAACTGACTAAGCAATATCTGTGCTTTCATCAACGGAACATTCGTACAGTCTCCGCTTCCATTAGTTTGAGTCGTACCGTTCAGTTTACCCATATTTCCCGATTGTTTTCGTTCACCAACATCATTTTCACTTTCAATAACTTTCACAAAGTCACGTTTGCTAACATTGTTTTTGTCTATATTCTGCACAATCTCAACAATATTGTTTAGTTTGCTTATTATATCGTGTTCAGGTGTTTTACTCGTCTCTCTTTTCGTAATTACTCCACCGTCAATACGTCCTACTTTATTTAAAGTTATTTCAAATAAATTATTAACCAGTTGTAAAATAGCTTCGTAGTGTGTCGGCACCTCTTTTTCGCTCGATTCGTCTAGATTTTTTATAAACAATTGCCGATTGAGTTTCAATTCTTCCGCAAACAATTGTTGTACCGTACTAAAATCGGTTTGCACAAAATCTGTTTGAATCCCAGCATCTATCATCGAGCAAGTCGGTGTTTTTGATTCACTTTTACTGTCAACGACTTTCATGAAAAATTGTTTTTTATAATTCTCAAAAAACAAGTTCTCAAAAATACCAGCTTTGCCGCTTATGTTTTGTTTATTTTCATATGTGTCTACGTTTTCTTTAGGTGAAGTTTTTTTCAAATTGTTTTCATCTAGTGCTCCGTCAATTACACGTACAAAGTTATCTTTCTCTACCTCAGGACCAACGAAATTACATTTCTCGTTGATTACTTTGACCTTATTTTCCGGTTCGTTCAATTTATTCTCCTCCACAATCGTAAAAAACGCATTTCCAGTTTTACTACACATCATTCCATCATATTCATTACACGTCTTCAATACGTTTTCATCGTTTAAATCGATTTTCTCTTTCGCCAAACTCTCTGTTCTTTTTATCTCCGGCCAACGCACAAACGGTCGCTTATTTTCTATAATCTTCACATCGTTTTTAGCAGTCCCGGCACTGTCCTTCCTATAAAGTTCAGAACTGTCATCTATTATCGTAAAAAATCTGCTCTCATTCTCGCTACTTACACAACGGTTTTGAAACCCCAACGTATTTTTATTCCCAGCGCCACTTTCAAAAGGTTTACTGCGGTCAGTCGATTCAAGATCTATATGAAAGAAAAATTTCCCCAACGGAGAACTACATTTTCTGCTGTGAAAAGTTTCACCAAATTGCATTTTATTTTGAACGTGCCCTGAGTTTTTCATGAAATAATTTCTTTTCGGACAAAAATACCGCCCGACACTCGCTGATGATTTTTTCCTGATCATCCGTAGTTTATTATTAGAGTTTCGATATTGCAACTTCTTTGAGTTAAATTTACCAAAGTTAATGGGAACTCTAACATTCGCTACGCTTATATAGTCTTTGTTGATGTATTTGAAGTTTTGTCTTGTGCTCATCACTGCTTGACTTTTAAATTTCCTTCTGCTTAAATGTTTTCCCGCAAACGCGTTTAAACTTTGATTCCGTGATCTGAAAAATCCTTCTTGTTTCAAGCCCGATTGGTATTCAGAAATTTGTTTCCCATAAGTAGGCCTACTTTTAAATTCCGACTCTTTTAACAAAGTAGCGGGATTTGAAGTTAGAGGTATTTTTAAAACATTTCGAGCAGTTTTATTTGTATCTTGAGAAAAACTAGAACCAAAATGACTACTCTGAACTGTGTGTTCACATATAGTATAACTGTCTTTCTCAATTTTATAAGACTGAGGTACTATTGTATAACCTTGAGCATTACTAATCTTATTCCCCAAAAGGTATACATTCGAACATTTGTTCCCTTTGTGAGTTACTTTCGAAGACTGAACACTTTTCTTGTGTTTAATAACTACGCTAAGTACGTTTTCACTGCTATTTTTCGAACTTTTATTGATCGATATGTCTATACGATCATTTGAAGATTGAGTGGATTTCTTTTCAAGTTTAGACACATTTACTCGATCTTTTTGCACTATACTTTTGACTTCAGAACTATTACAAACTGATTCATGAAGACTACTGATATTGTTCACATCTTCATTCAACCCTGTATCGTTTAGTGATATTTTCGCTTCAGAAAGTTTAAAGTTAGTACATGGTTTGTTGCGTTTCAAATTCAGCGTGAGGTTGCTCTCAATACTTTTATCACTAACCACTTGATTACAATTGTTTTCGCTACTTTTAAATGAATTTGAAGATGTTCTGCAATTATGTTTACTATGCCTAGACAACTTGACCTTTTCACCCACATTATGTTCTGATTTTATTTTGTTATCATCGTTTACCGAAGGCCAAATTCTAGACTTTTCTTCGGAAACACATTCACTGCTTGTATTCAGCCTGATTTTACTTTTTACTTTTAAAATTGCTATTGTTTTATCCGACAGAACTTTGCCCTGGCGATTGGTCGAATTTTTTCTAACATCCGATGAACTTAAGGTGCTTTTAGTAACGTCGTTATTTTTTATCGTTTTTTCACCTTCTTTAGCACGGATTCTCTTCGATTTCCTGGATTTTCTTAACGAATCTTTCTTATTGAGTTTAGTATCAGTATTGGACGTTTTTTGAAGAACGCTTTTCAAATCAAGTAAATTTGAATTATCTTTTTTCAGTTTCTTTTTGTCGCCAGCTATACTTTGTTTCGAATATTTCCTACTGTCATAGGAGTTTCTCTTTCCATCAGGATCTGAACATTTCAAAAGAGAATCGCCGCATACATTTTTCTTATCAGTGGTCTCGCTTTTATCTTCTTTTACATTGAAACATTTTGAATCGACTGAACAGTCGGTCACAACTTCTGGAGAACTTACATTTTCACGATCTCCAGCACCGTTCGATGTAATATCTTTTTTATTTTTATTGATTACATCTAACTGTTTGATAATTATATGTGATAAATTCACTGCAGTGTCCAATTCTGAAACAAGATTCTCTAAATCATCAATTTTGTTTGTCATCTTGTCTTTACGTATTGATATTTCTGATTTTACACTTAGCAGCACACTATTATTAGCACTGTTTTTCAAATCTTTAATTGTTTGGCTTTTACCAGCTTTAACACTTTTATCCTCACTATTCCTAGGCTCGGGCAAACATAACACATTACTCAAACTAACGGGTTTAACACTATTGTGGGTATCAGCTACTTTTTGTTTTCGTATACGTTTCTTCGACTTCGGTTGTGGTTTATGTAAAACGACCAACTCTTTCTCTGAACTCATTTCGCTTGCAGCCTTTTTCAAACGCACATCTCTTGAAATTCTGGCTTGTTTTTTACTTTTCCTATCATTATCAATAGTTTTCTTAAATTTCTTTTCCCTTTTATTAAGATCCGCATTATCGTTTTTCGCCTCTTCGTTTTTTTGTATACAGCTCAATAGATTTTCAATAATTTCAACATCTTTTTTAGACAAGCAGCGCAAGTCGTTATCAGTTTTTTTCTTTGAGTTTCTGACACGATTAAGGTTTTCACTGATCAGGCAGCCTATTTCTTCCAAATGTCTTGGGTTTCGGGAATTATTTCTCAAATCGAATAAGCACTCTCTAATTTTCTTCTCGGTTTGGTTAACGTTCAACATTTTAAAAACTGCAACATACCAAATTGGTAAATTACTTTATTATACGAGGTGTGATAAAAAATATGTTGAATGAATTTTTACAGCAGGTACTGCTGACGTTACATCCATTTGATCTACCGGTAATATGTCAGATAGCCTGGTCTGTTGAGACAGGCAGTGTCAAGTTTGAACACGTTGTCAGTCAGCTTCCAGAACTACTAGAGTGAGGTCGCGTTTACCGTGTCTGTAGTGCTTCATGGATTTCGAACAACGCATTAACGTTAAGTTTTTCAAGTTGCAAAAAAGTGCCAAAGAAGCTCTTGAAATGTTAAAATCAATGTATGTTGATAATGTGGTAACTCTGAAGACTGTTTGCAAGTGGTGTGAGTGAATTAAAAATGGAAAAACAAGTAGGTTGAAGACGAGGAACAGTCTGGACGTAGACCTACTTCGACCTCAAAAACAGATGAAAAAGTGGCAAAAATTGTTCTTTCAAACAGGCGAATCACTATTCGAGAGCTTTCCGAAGAACATACGGGTTCATGCAAAGAATTTTATACGATAATTTGCAAATAAGACGAATGTGTGCAAAATTGACTGTTGACTGATGCACAGAAAGAAAATCGTATCTCAGTTTGCACGGAATTGAAGTATCGTCTTCAAGCAGATGCGGACTTTTTGACCGAAACTGTAACCGGAGATCAAAGTTGGTTCTATTGTTATGACCTTGAGACGATAATTCAGAGTTCTCAATGGAAAACCAGTAACTCGCCTTACCCCAAAAAGGCATCACGAACATCAAGGTCATGCTCATTGTTATTTTCAACAGTGAGGGAATAGTTTGATCAGAGTTCGTTCCAAGGGAAACAACTGTAAACTCCGAATTTTACAAGGGCGTACTGCGAAACATTTGCGAAACAATGTGCGAAGAAAGAGGCCAGAAAAATGGACCAATGAAGCTTCTTTATCACGACTATGCTCCGTGCCACAATTTGCCTTCGATTCGTGAGTTTTTGACAGGAAAAATGTTCCTGTCTGTCCTCACTCACCACATTTAGCACCATGCTACTTCAGGCTCTTCCCAAAAATACAAATCGTGCTAAAAGGAAAAAGTTTTGACACCATTCCCAGAATTAAGATGATCACAACCCAGCAGCTAAAAGCCATTCCGAAAGAAGCCTTCCAGAAATGGTTCCAGTCATGGATTCAACGTTGGGACAAGTGCATTGCTAGCCAAGGACAGTACTTTGAAGGAGATTCATTCAAATGTTTGTAATCAAATTATTCATCGTATTTTTTATCACACCTCGTAGCAGTTTTTTTTAGCTATTTGCCAGAAATTCATTGAGTTATTGATGAATGCAGGATCTCAAAGTTCAACGTCTACAACTACAAAAGCAAACGTGAGATAAACGATCATGATGTAGGCTCTATTATAGGATGATGATAAATATATATTTGTTTCCTACTACTTAGCCTATTATTGTTCATATTTTAATTAAATCAAATACCAAACGTAAGCATTTACAACTGATTCTCTCTTAAGTCTATCTGCACAAAAGCATATTTACTAAATATGAATAAAAATCTGTCACACATACAAAATTAAACTTGACCTACAGCACCTCATCGAGAGTGTCTCTCTACACCTTTTTATTCTTGTCATTCTTTGGCCAACAGTCATACCTTTCTTTATTGTAATTACCTTACAGCGGACAACAAAATGTCCAGATGTTTCAGGTAGATTCTTCTTTTCCCTGGTCAAAATAAACCAGACAGCAAAGTCCAGTCATCATTTCCTAGCTCTGGAGAGATACTGTTTCCAATAAAATTCTAGTCGCACATTTAACAGTGTTACAATCTACACCTCTATCTAGTCATCGACTCTGTGCAGTATGGACAAATATCTGTAGCAGCTTTTGCGGTTTATGCCTAGCTGTAGTTGAAATTGACCTTTACAAAAACCTTTTATAACACTTATTTTACAGTTTTCCAAAAAGTATTGACAATTTTAAATTATTTGTTAACTAATAGAAAGCTAAAGCTTGCGAACGTTTACTGAAAGAAATAGGCTTAAGTAGCCTATGTTTTAGTAGTCTAATAGAGATAAATTCACACCTAATAATACTAATTAATTGTTTATTAAAAAATGAAGCATCTAAACAACAATATGTACAACTAACATACTTGGCGAGATAACACTAAATCTATATTGTTTTGTTTCCATCGCTAGCTCATTGTAATTCAATTAACTTTGGGAAACAACATAGCCTAGGCCTAGCTACTAACTTTTATAGCCTACCATACTGAATTGATGAACTAAAACAACTCCTAAAGTACCTAGTAGGGTAAATAACTAAACTATAGGCTACAATTTATTTCAATTCTGGAAGCTTTACTTTACTTACATATGTTAAACACAAATTAATCTCAAAATTTAAAAAAAAACTAAATTGTTTTGGCACGTATTATGCCCAAAACAGGTAGTAGCCTACCTAGTTTACTTAATATAGCAACTTCACCAGTAAGTTTAATTATTATTTAAACAATTCAATGAATTCTCTTACCTTAATTAGTAAAATCACAAAGTCCAATCACCTAAGATTAATTCAGAATTTTATTTTAATGCAGAATTTTATTTTTAGAACCACAAAAACATAATGTTAAAGCCCAACACAGCTTAATTTTAGATAGCTAAACATGGTTATAAAATATACCAAGTGAAAACAACAATGCACTACCCCGCCTTTTTGGAAACAGATGTTTGTATATATTAAAAAGTAATCTGGAAAGTGAAGGTAAATATCGATAGCCAGAATTTCACTGCGAGCTTTATATTATAATATATCCATCATAACATAGCAAGTTTTAATAATATAGTTATAAATTACGATTGTTACTGCAGTTTTACTTTTAAATTAATTTATTTAGCTTAATATTTAACATTTTGGACTTTATAATAGACCAATAACTCTTAAAGATATTTTATTTTAAAGATATTTTTTATGAACCTCACAAAATTCAAATTACTTAATTGTACTACTTAGAAAAAATACAATTAATAGGACTAATATAGGTTTAATTAGAGTTTGTTGTTTAAAACTTCAAAATATTAACTAAATGAAATATATTAATAATTGACACATTATATTACTCCATCTACATTAGAATGGAATCTACATTAAGCTACTCAACTTTACGATTTGTGATCGCTAGACACTTGTTGTAAAGTTTTGTTTATTTACAGTATTTTGCGATTTGTCAAAAATGTCAAGTCTCGTCCACAGTCCACTTTTTACTTTGGCATTTTGACAGCTAATTGCCATGTGATTGATGTTTCTATTATTGTTTTTTTAGGTTAAGTTCTCAATCTCAATACAGCAGAATATTAAAGTATTTATGATTTATTTGTTGTCACATTATTTGGCGTAAATTTACTATTCGACCCTTGAATATCTGGTACAAATTGATGTTATTTATTAGCTAAGATGTTGTTTTTGGAGATAGGCTTCATAAAATCTAATAAACGTTTACTATAGGCTGTTTCTAAGATTTTTGTACTAATATTGCTCTTTTTGATTTTTCAGTTTAAGAGCAGAAGAATAGAAGGGAGAATGGGAGTTCATGTAATGGCTCTAACTTCTTCGGGAGGTTTACCTCTCTTCTCTAGACATAAAGGAAACATTGAAGGTGTAAGTATAAATAGTAAAATTAATTATACTTTTAAGTATGGTAACAAAAAGAAATAAACTTGTTGAAAATAGCAACAGATTAAGACCTTTTTTTTACGAAAGTAAGAAGTGCTACCAATTTATATATATTTAGAAACTAAACTAGAGACTGATAGTTAGTGACTTTCAGGTTTCGTGAAAAAAGAAGTAGTGGTTGGGCTAGCCTATTCTAAGCCTATTTGTCAGAAGTGTGATATTTTTAGGGAATTTCAGTATCCTACTCCGTGGTGCAATCACAGCAGCCAAGTTTTTTTTAGCAAAGGAAGTAGTGTTACCTTCCCACAGTATTACACTTTATCACAGTTTGTTTTCTAGGAGATTAGCATGAATAAATATGTTCTACACATAGGTGATAAGTAGGCCTACTGGGATGTAACGCTATAATATAGGCATATGTTGAAATTTAATTTTTATTACTTAAATAAAATAATCTTTTTGTTATATAATAATTCCTGACTAGTATATACTAAAACATAGTTATTTTCGAGCAATTATTACCTAGATAAGGGAAATTGCCTCACTCCTCTTTACCCCCATGGTCATGTATGTAGCTTCACACACACTCGTCATCTTTGCATCGTAATATTGCTTAATTAACTTTGTTGTACTGAAACACCTTCAGTCATTTAAATAAAACTAAGCGAAAAACCATTATTTTAAGAACCGAAAAAAAGATAAACATTTCTGAGCGACGGCAATTTTTATTTTTTCCATTCATAAAAATGAATCATGGACATCGTAAAAGGAATGGGTCCTTTCATTGACAGGGAAAAAAGTAACATTTCATTAAAAGAACCATTACAAATTTATTATGAGTAGCCTACTAAGAAAATTTAAAATGAAAAGTTTTAAGTTACAATTTACATCAAAACATAAATTTTCTAAGCAAATATAAGGCCTCATTTAGAAGGTGGAATCTACAAAAAAAGTGTTATCTTTGTGGGAGACTTTTGCTAACTTGCAGTTTATATTTCCTCTGGTTTAGATCCAGTGAAGACACTTTAAAAGTGGCTTGTGAAAACAGGATCTAAACAATCTGCATTGGCTTAACTTATTAACTACACCAATTCAGTCGTGTTATTTCATAATATGTGGAATCCGAAACTGTTTTTTTAATTATGATTCTAAAAATGTATTTAACCTAAATTTGGCAATGTGTTTTAAAATATTTGAGTTAACTTAATTTGACTATCTTTTTCATAAGACCTATAGTGACCAATATGTAGCAGTGAAGTTAAATAAACAAAAACTGTTTCTTTATTCTACTGTCTGTAATTCACTTCTTTTGTCTCAGTTACCCTTCTCATTGGTGGCATCTTTGAATGGTGTTCATATGTTTAGCAAGTCCCATAATATTACCCTTGATAATACTCACACTCAAGACACTTCATTGGTTTGGAAAGATTATGAAGATAGGTAAGTGCTAGCATAAGAATAAATTAAATAGCAAAATTATTAGAGTAAGGAATTTTTTAATTGATTTTCTACTACACCCCTGTTTTTATTGGATTGATACATTGTTATTAGCAAATACCTATAGGACAAATGAGCTATGCACATTCTTATGGAAGAGCTAAAGTCGGGCGGGAGTGGTCAATGAGCCAACGATCATGGTCCTTAAAACATTTGTTTTGGGCTGTCATTAAAATGTATATAGCCTATATATATGTATATATATATATATATATGTGTGTGTGTGTTTGTGTGCACTCTAACAGCCGCATTTTACATCTAATTTGGTCCAAATTTGGTAGACATGTTGGTTTAACAAGTCGCTCGAACAAGTTTGTTAGAAAAAAATCCAACAACCAGAAGCAGGTTTTTTGACCTGAATCAACAATTTTTTTTGGGGTTTTATCTGAAAAAAAATAATATAGGAGATTTTACCAGACATTTTGTTTTTTTTTTACACGACCTGATAGTCCTTCTGGTTCCCCAAAATTGAAAACGTAAAATACCATAAAAGTACCTGTAAAACGTGGAGGCATCTTCTGATCCGGGCGAGCAAAGCAAACCAGTCCATAAGCAAAGCAGTCGGAAAGTAAGCTTTTCTTCTGCTAGAGGAATTAATTAAATGCGTCAGACAATGCCAGAGGCTGAGGTGCAAACAAATTCTACAAAATAATTGCTCAATATTAACCAAACTTAGTAAACATATATATTAGGTAAACATATGTATTATACATATTTTTAAAGAAATAATTGTCTAGCAAGAATTGTCTTATTAATAGACTCCCACAGTCTCTAAAATTAATTGACTTGAACGCACAAAATTTAAATTCATCAGACTTAAAGATTCTTCTGTTGCTGTGGAGTGTGTATTCTGTGGAAGAGTTTTGTTTAAAGTCACCTGGATTGAGCTTTGCAAGTTTACTCTGTCTAACTTCTAAATAAATCTTGAGAGTGTATAATTTGTTATGAGTTTTAATCCATACTAATATTATAAAGAGGTAAAATTTGTTTGTTTGTAGGCGGTAATCTCTAGAACTACTGAACCGATTGAAAAAATAGTTTTACTAATAAAAAGCTACACTATCCCAGAGTAACATAGACTATAATTCATTTTGATAAAAACATTTTTTATTTCAATATTTCAAAATTTAGTTGGAAAAAAATCTTAGGTTAGACCTAGACTGATGAACCACACATGTATTTACATTTATTATCATAGCAACCAATTGAACAAAATTGAACAAACAGTGTTTGCTCCAACATTTCCATTAACAGCTGATTTCAAACTTTGAAGCAATTATTTGTATTTCTAACTTTTAGATAAGGTTTTTATTAAAGTGTAGAACTGAACCTTGCTGGTTCTTTTAACTTTTATTATAACTGCTGTTATAAAATATACAAAATAATTTGATTTGAACATTTAACATTATTTACCACTTACTGTAGCTTTGGAGTTATTAATAATCCTACACCATTATTATAAAGAAAACATAACATGATTATGTGTGTAGAAGGTGCCAACGGGGTTGGTGTGTGGAGCAAGCAGGGGTTTCCCCTAGTTAATAATATTTGTGTAAATTTTTGGTAATGAACTTATTGGACAAAGTTTAATTTTTGAGTTTGGTGAATTTTATTTTATATTGCTGGTAAATTGTTATGGAGTATTTATTTGTGTTTAATGCTAAACGAATTAGTATTTGTCTAAAAAAATAAATAAATAACATGTTTAATTTTTACTTTTTTATTTTTTTATCTTTAGTATAACCCTGGTCTGTGTTGCGTCCACCACCAATGAAACATCGCTTAAAGAGCTTCTTGATGCTGTTTTCAATGCAATGGTCCTGTGTGTTGGTCTGGACGAGCTGAAAAACATTAGAAACGTGGAGAGGCTTAAACGAGAATTAAGAGTGAGTTCTTTGCTTAGTTTGATTCTTACGATTAGTTTTGAATTTATGAAATAGGTTTTTTAACTTCATGTAGTATGAGGTTAATTAATGAGGTTAAACAGAACTTTTATAATTAGCTATTCCTCGTTAACAATACTTCACGTTAACCCTCTCAGTTCCAGGCATTTTTTTCATGTACCACCCAAAAGTGCCAGTCATTTTCTACCTTAGTATACCCAAAATTGCAGATCTGATTTATTGAATTTTTAAGGATTTAATAAAAAGCTGAATTTTTGATATTTGATAAGATATCATCATGATTTTTGTTTAGTTTTTCTTCTAATAGACCTATAAATAATATCTACTACTCTTAACACCTTTATAATACACCAACAAATTTAAAAACAATAAAACTACATACCATAACAAAATATTTGATTGATAAAATTTCCAGTTTGTATGAAGAAAACAGATAGTAAAAAAAATATCACTCGGAAACTTGCATATCACATTAAGATACATTTTGTTCTATACTTATGTTAAAAATTTTGGGCCCATATCTTGCTCAAAAGAAAAGTTATACTACTTTTTCGAAATAAGAAGGTTTTAACCCATTCGCTTGTAACGGCGCCGATCCGCCTGAAGAGGCGAGATAGGCAATATGGTTGCTTTGTAAAATAACTAAGAGCGGTTAAATTATCACTTTTATTCTGCGTAAGCCTTAGCTGAGTAAATAGCGTAGTATCTTCCTGATCAGAAGATCCCAGGTTCGAATCTCGTGAGACCAGGTAGCTTTTCATATCTGTGGTTCAAGGGTAGAAGGGCGGAAGCAAAGTAAACGGTGGTTCGCTCGCTTCCAAGCTGACGGGATATGACTTGTTATCTGGTCTAAAGGCTTGGGATGTTTTGCATAATTTTACTATAGTAGGCCTATTTTTGTATATATATTTTAGTTTAAAAAAACCAACTGACGTCATATTGGGGAATAGTTCATTGCAGAGGACACTAGACATTACTTTAATTCATCCTCAAATACCTTACATCGATTTTGTATTCTACATCATATGTGAAACAGAAAGAACTATTATTTCTTAGCAAATTGATATAAAATATTAACAAAAATAATCATTTTTGATTTTTGATGATTCTTTCCGAATGTCAGGCACAATCGGACGTTGGTATTTCTCGAACATTTCCAAACGTCGTGTCCAAGCAGACATTGGCACTTCTTATACGTTTTTAATTGTGCAGTTAAACAGGTCGTTGGCATTGAAAGGGTTAAAATAAAATATCCCTTTCGAATTATGCCCGTAAAGCTAAACCTTGATATATCGAACCTCTATCTCAAATGTCTGTGATCCCTTTCAGCTCCTTATAACCAACACTGTTAGTTTTTCTCTCTATAAGTTTTATATTTAAAAGAAACTAACTTAATTAAACGAATTGCATTGGTTTTCTGAACAAAACCTCTCTATAACTGGAAGGTATTCACTCGAATACCTCTACCAGTCAAAGTTACTCACTCATTTACTTCTCATTCAGGTTTTCCAGTAATGTCATTGAAAGTTCTATTAAGAATCTTTTAAATTACTTACGACTTTGTATAAACAGAGTAAATGCAACTTGCTTGACTAATTTTTCATCATGGTATTCAGAGAGTGGCGTTTGCATTGTAAATCAGCCTTAATTCACACGTTGGAGCGAAAACTTTTCACTGCCTGTTTCTTGGAAACGGAACATTGCCAGACCTTTATTTTTATGAGTGTGTTTCATTATACTTTGTGAAAACATTAACAATATTTAATTTAATTTAATTTTACAGTGCTGCTCACCTTTGATAGACAAATTATTAGATGGGTTGGATCTTGGTGATAGAACGGCAGCTCACGTTCAGTTGCTACCATTGGTCGAAGTTATCTTGTGTGAAGAGAACCTTACACTTCAGGTACGTTGAAATATTTTTGACCATACCAGATAGTTATTTCTACAGGTAGAATTAATACAGATGGACTGAAAAGCTGAAAATATGGAACGAACTGTAGTCATAATAGCTTGCCTTCTTGTTGCTCACTTAGGTTTGAGTATCTCTTTTTTCTTTTTTTATCAGGCAATTATAAAAGTTGAGGAGAACTTTACTGTCATAACATTTTTTGTGCAACAACTTTGACTTCCCAAAAAATAACATCTGAAAACTGTTGGCCACAAGTCACACAATATGCCTTCATCGCTTCAAAATTACAATCACCAACATGTCCGCTGGTGGAAGCCTAAACTTTATTATAATTTGTTGGTCAACCAGAGATGGAATCTCTCGTTCACTTATTCCGAGGAAGGAACCACCAGTCCTTTTTCCGCCTCAATGTTGTCCAACACTGGAAATGCATAGAGGTCCGTAGAGATGTCACCAGTTATTGTGTTCTCAGCAAAAATAAAAGGTTCTACAAATCTGTCCTTTATGCTGCACCACATATAAACCTTTGGCGAGTCTCGTTGGTGTTGAAAGATTTCATGTGGTTTCTCATGTGGCGATTGATGGTCCCATTGACGTGGAAGTCGACTCATCAGTAAATAAGACATTGTTTAAATAGTCTGGGTTATCATCAATTCTGCTGAGAGTGTCGACAGCAAATTCAAACCTTAAGCCTTTATCATTTGGTTTTCTTTTATGTACCAATTGGATTTTATAAGCATATAATTTAAGGCTTTTACGTACCATGATATAAAGAATTAATTGAGTTTGGTAGGCCCAATTTTGCAGGCTACGTCACACTAGTGGCTTCTGGTGGCAAGAACATGAAGCTCGGATTATCTTTACATTCTTCGCTGAAAAATGTGGCCTATGTGGTGATTTACTTTTTAAAACCCTACCAGTCTCTTTAAAATGTACAAATTGTATTAGGATTAGGTATATGACCATCATTTTAACATCTGAAATTACGCTGCACACTAATGAGGAATCTTCAAAACTAGAAGACACCCAGTAATTGACTCACTTTAGTATTATTTTTTAAATTGAAATTTATTTTGCATTACCTACAATATTCCTTACATATCCTATAAGATAATATAAACAACAACAAAAAATCCAGGTGTGCTTAAGACCACATGGGATAAGTGTAAACTTCTATGGCGAAATTATGATTTATACATCAAAAGTATAAAAAAATATTGAATAAAAACGTAATTTATGAAATAAGGAAGCACAATGTCCATTTCAGAGGTATTACCAAGTAAACTATTTTAACACAAGTTACAAAATGAGGAAGCACAATGTCCATTTTGGAGGTATTACCAAGTAAACTATTTTAACACAAGTTACAAAATGAGGAAGCACAATGTTCATTTCAGAAGTATTACCAAGTAAACTATTTAACCCAAGTTATGAAATGAGGAAGCACAATGTTCATTTCAGAAGTATTACCAAGTAAACTATTTAACACAAGTTATGAAATGAGGAAATGCAATGTCCATTTCAGAGGTATTACCAAGTATACTAATTTTAACTCAGCTTACAAAATGAGGAAGCACAATGTCCATTTCAGAGGTATTACCAAGTAAACTATATACTCTGCTATATACATATGTGTATTATATATAGTAGACAGTGATGGAATTGAGTGTGACGGAAAATGCATGACGGTAAAATCCGTTTCACCGCCCGCAATTTTTAAACCAGGTGCGCCTATAGAAGTTTACATTTCAAAAACAACATCCATAACTAACAAATACACTTAAACTAAGTACTACCATTTTGTTGCCGCTCCGGTTTTAATGAATTTAATAAGAATGATCACCTAGCTCAGACGTGGCGGCAAAAGTTTCTAATTTGTCTCAGCCCTGATAAGGGCTGAAAATGCAACCTGAAGGGCGCGAGGTGAAGCCTCGAAAGGTGGCCTGAATAGCGGTGAGGCCTCGCTAATTCGGTCCTGAAAAGGGCCGAATATGTTGGAAAACGTGAGCCTGAAGGGCGCTTGATTGCAGGTGAAGCCTGTGAACGGTTCGTAGCGCTGCGCTGTCGTTTTTGTTGCGTTGCGTAGAATAATGTTCCCCGTTGAGTCCTAAGTAGTGCACGCACTACCCGGTCACCAAGACGACTGCAATGCCTTGGATCATAGAGACTACCACGTTTTAGTGACGGCCCTGAAAAGAACTATGTGAAGCTTGAAGAGCGTAGTTGTTTGTATCGGGTGACATGTAGCCGGAGCTACGGTGGAGGTTCTAGCCGGACTAGCCTCTTTTCCGCGAACGGTCTTCTTTGTATATGCTGTGTTGCGCTGTGAAGTTGGCGTAGTCGAAAGAACAAGACTTATTTTGAAGTTAGAATTGAATTGAGGTAGGAGCTGTTGTTCGCTTGAGAGTTCGCTTGGTCAATCCAGAGTTGATTTGGATGTTCGTTTGGTCTGGCGATGAGCGCAGATAATATTTTGGCTTATTTCCCCCGTATATATACAGTGCTCCAGCGAAAAGTAACATCTAAGTGCAAAAAGTAATACCTCGGGAACGTACTCCGCGAATTACCGTGAAGTAAAGTTGCCGAGTTCCGAACCACTTTAAAGATGAGAACTGTTGGCGCATTCTTAAGTTAGCGGTTGCTAGTTCTTAAGTTCAAGTGGGGACTTAGAATATTTTCGTCAGAAGTTACGCGGGAGATTGTAACTTTGTCGGACGTAGTGCGATCAACTCCGAGAAAGTTTGAAGTCGTTGTTTCATCCGTTTGTGTGATGATATATTTAGTTTTTGTTCTGCAAACGTTTCAACGTTTGCCACTAAATATATAACGTGACCGGGGAACTAAATTTACTGGGGATTATTGAGTTATTACGACAGATGTTTCGCGGGAGATTACCGAACAACTTTCCCGTAAGACGAGGTCTTGTCGGCGGGGAGAAGTTATACGGTAGAAGTGAAGGAGCCGTTTGCAGTGATGTCGCAGTGTCCTTGGCGGGAGAACGGGTCTACGTTTCCCAGACAGCTGCAGTGCGTGGTCGGAACGGTCCTTGAGAAATTTGTGGGGAAATAATACTAGTGACTTTCTCGGAAGAAGAGGTCTCAACTCCCGAGGAAAGTAAACGTAGATTATGGATGATTGCCGGCCGATATCGCCGTGTCCTTGGCGGCGAAACGTGCCAACGTTTGCCAGACAGATGTTATACCGACCGGGGACGTATTAGAGTGAAGCTCTGAGGAATTTAAGGCGAGTTTTCCCGTAAAAAGCATTTACGGGAAAATCGCATGACGCTGACTGAAGTTGGCCCTTTTGAGGGCCAAAAAGTTAAGTGAAGATTTTTGTTAGTGGTTTCGCATGAAGTTGGTTTCGCATAGAGAGTTGGCCCTTTTGAGGGGCAAGAAGTTTCTCGGTGATTAGATTTATGTTTTTCCGCTGGACTGTATATACGATGCCGGGGAATCTCATGAAGAATTTTATTATTGAAAATAGAAGTAGCTCTGCTACGACAATATAAATATGCAATAAATTATGTCTCGTCAAGATTTTGCAAAAAATCTGATTTGTTTTAAGAAAATAAAAACTAATTAAATTTATCGATGTCAATTTCAAAAGTCAATTTATTCCACAGTTTTAGGGCTTGATAATATTGTTTTTAAATACTTACGAGAAGGGCATTTGAATTGCGTGTGTATTGGCCTTACTCAGACTAGATATGTATACATTTAAGTTTCTCCTCTTATCTTTTTATGAAAAAAGAAACTCTATTTACAAATAGTCGACGCAAGGGTAATATGTTTAACGTAACAATAAGCGGAAACGAGGGTTGAGTGTCCCCTTAAATAGAATAGCTGTAAACACTTTTGTGTACTACTATTAAGTTCCGTAACTTTGATAAGTAAGTTCCTCTCCAACATGATATCCCGTACTGTAATCTTGAGTTAACAATGGCAAAATAAATGGTTCGTAAAACAACCCAAATGACTTTATAGCGTAAAATATTAGATTTTATTAGAGAAGAAATTTGTTCAGCTCATAGTTAAATTATTAATAAATAAATAAATTATTTTGCTCTTAAACGTAAACTATTTATTTCCCAGACATGCCTGGACAACTTCGCTGAGAGTCTGGATTCTTTATTCGCTTGTATCGTACTCGAGGATTGCGTCGCTGTGGCAACACCGGGATGGTGGGAGTTGACACCAGAAGAACGTAAATTACTGGCTATGGTTATCGCTGTCACTACAAACACCTCGGCTACGGACATACCAGTATTTCTGCCTTGTAAAAGCCCATCTGTGAGTATGTGTTAAAACTAGTCTCTATATATAAAAATTAATGTTTCTTTGTCCTCTATAGACTCAAAAACTATTCATCCGATTTTACTAATAATTTCACATACTATCCATATTAATGTCACAAGTGTTTAGGCATTACAATGACTACAGTCTAAGTGGTAGAAATGGGGTTGCTACCCCTTTACAATAACTATAAATTGAACTAATTTCCTGCAAGTTATAAAACTAAATTTTGCAATATTATTGTTAACCCTCCAAGTGGCATGGTTAAAGCTAAAATTGAAAAGTCTGTTTTTAGCGTTTTGCAAGCATATTTTTAAAAATTCGCCAAAAATAGTAAATGAACCCCAATCCAAAAGTGTGCCATAGCTTTTTTGTAGAAGAAACTTCAAAGAATTCAAATATGCCACTAAAAATTAGTTTCTTTTGAAATTGTAAAACTTATTAGCTTAGAAAGCAAAAAATGTTTAGTAACGGTAGGAAAAAACAACTTTATGCTTACATAAAAAATAGTCAAACTTTTTTGTATTTTTTTCAAAATACACAAAAGTTTTATAATTTAGTTCTAACTAGAAATATGTTAAAATATATTTCAATTTCACAATTGTTTAGTTCAAAATAACACTTTGAATGTTTTTACTACATAACCTGCAAATCAGACTAAGTTCAAAGTGATTAGGCCTAAACATTTTTTACTTCAAACAATGTTTTTTTTTATACCAAAAATTCGAGAATGAAATGTAGAATCGAATAGCATTCTACCCAGTTTCAAATAACTTTACATTTTGTAATGAAAAATCAAAATATCAAAGCAGCAATTTAACCTAAAACCTTATTCATAGGCTACGGTATGTTATTTATTTACTTACCGTTTTATTAGAACACTGTTATAAGCCTAATTTCACTCAAACACAATCTACACTTATTTATTTATAACTAAAACACAAAATAACACTATTTTATAAACTATAAACACTTTCAATTCACTAAATTATCAAGACGAATAAAACTTACAGTGAACGCTTTGAAATCAGAGTGTAAAATGGTTATTAGGCTATAGACCGCTTCATTTACATTATGTCTGTGCCAACTAAATTTCACCTAAATTATTTGAACTAAACATAGAATAAACGTTGGAATTTTCTCTTTAAAACAGTATATTAAACATCTTATGAATAAATCGATTTCTGATAGTAAAAATTTATTTACAAAATTCTTCCTTATTGGCCCAATCTTAGACCAATAACAAACCTTTATTCTAAATTCTAGATCTCATAACCTAATGTAGTCACAGATGATTTAAAAATACCACTTGAAAGATAAAAGTCTAATGAATCCAATGCTGTGATGATCTTTGTGACAATTGACAACTGTGAGGAGTTGCAGACCGTTGAAAATGAAATTTTACGTTCTTAACATTGCGATGTCGCACGGAAAACAGCTGTTTGACATTCTAGAATTTTGAAACGATGATTACGTATGTAAATATACGTTTTACGAAAAAGTTTTAAATACAAAAATTAAAGTTTAATTAATTTTTTTTCCAACAGTGCCGGTTTTATTACGATTGGATAATTCTAAGTGAATTAATTAATCGAAAATGCAAATGTATCAAATTCTTGCTAATTGTCGAAATAGTTGCATCTTGCGCCTGAGAGAACGTCACTTTGGGCAGTCTGCCACTGGGAGGGTTAAGTGGTATAAAAAACCATTTACAATTCGATTATTTAAGTCAAATTGTTGAAATGTGATAACTACCCTTAAAATTAAATAATCATTTACACACTTACTTTTTCTATATGCTTAAAAACTACTCAACTAATTTCACTAAAAATTTTACAATATACACATATTAGTACCAGGATTGTTTAGAGGGTATGATCACTACAACCAAACAGATTAAAATGGGGTTACAAACCCCTAAAAATAAATTGCACTAACTTCCTAAAAGCTATAAAGCTAATTTTGTGTAGTGTAATATTATTCTTTTAAGTGATACAAATTTGATTACTTAAGTTTAGTTAATGAAATGGTGTATAACTAAATAATAATTAAAACTAAATACTATTAAAACTAAATAATAATTAAAATGGGATAGCTACCCATGGGTAGCATGGATATAAAATAAATTACGTTAACATTAAACGCCCATATGTGTAATATGCGCTCTACCACCTGCCCTGATCATAAGAACCACAAGTCACTTCAAAATTAATTTTTTAATACACTCACTAACTTGTTTTTGTTAATTTAATCTAAGTATATATTTGTATACTAAAATCAAGCAATAACGAAGCATTGCCAGGTCCACTATTAATCTATATGTATAAGTGTCTTTGTCCTCACTGAATGACTGACATAGAATCAACGTAGAGCAAAAACTGCTTAACCATTTCCCCCGGTTTCTGTAGTAACCCATAGTAGTACTTTAAATGCGTATAACTTCGCCATCTGTTGGAATATTTTAAAACCAACTTCAGAAATATGATCAGAGAACATTTTACAGTATGTTGTTTGGACAGAATGTTGTGAAAGAAAGTGAAATTGAAGAAATACTAGGAAAAAACTATGTTTCTGATTTAAATTACGATTCTAGTTATAGTTAGGCTTGTTTCACACTTATCCGGCTGTCGTGTACACGACAATCGGGACGAAGAGTATACAACTGTCACCCCCCCC
>JAGFPH010000097.1:498056-518478 GCA_018207615.1 Philaenus spumarius
CCCCCCCCCCCCCCCCCCCCCCCCCCCCCCGACACACTTGCCCGACAAATGTCGTGGTCGTGTAAACAATACCCGTGCTATTGGTGTAGGAAGTAGGTTGCCCCCACTGCAGTGGACGACTGCCGGTGTCGGCGAAACAAACTGGCGAAGGAAAAGGGTGAAAGGACTAATGGAGGATTACACATCTAGCCGGCACGTGTCATTTGCAGTTTCTAATCGTCCTGGTTTTTTTGTTCTTGTTTTTGTGTTAAAAAAATTGACATCCACTGGGTACTGCCAACAGAAGTGAAAACTTAAAACTATGAAATAATGGTGTTTTTATTTTCAAATTAATAGTAGCATCAAAAATTAAAATTGTATAATTTGTAAATTAAAATCATTAACATTAGTCTGGATTTTACATTTTTTTACGGTTTATTTATTAATCAAAATATACGAAGGCCTACACAAGCCTAATATAAATATAACATAATTGACATAATAATTAATCAAGATAATAAAAAAAATGTATTTTTATCGAAGACAGGTTCGTTGAGACTTCTTATAGGCTAATAAGTTAGTCTTAACGAAATTGTATTAGATACAAATCAATTTTCTCTAAACATAATCATCCAATTTGTAGGTCTATGAAATAAAAAAATATACATAAATAATATATTATATAGTATTGTCTACAAATGACAACGGAAAGAGAATGAGTGGTACTCAATATACTATATACAGTCTGTGTACAATGTAGGCCTATATTATTGAATCGAGGTCTGAAAGAACTTCGGCTCAGCTAGATGTCGGTTAACTACAGCCGGGTTAGTGTGAAAAAGATCCACTTTTGTCAGATAGATGTCGGTTACACGACAGCTGGGTAGGTGTGAAACAGGCCTTACAGTTCAGGTGCAAATGATTTTGAAGTGGAACTGTATAAATCAGAGGAAGAACTAGAAATAATTCAAGGTGATTTTCTCAACCAGTTAAAAGGTTATGTTTACCTAAAAGACGTAGTAATAAGCATAATACTAATATTTCATTAAAATGGTCCGATGGATTAAATTTTACAGAGCCAGAATCTTTTAATAATAATTACTATAGTGGATCCATACATGATTTAATACGTTAACTAAATAAAAGTGACAAGTTTAGCCATTTAAGAGTTCTGGTATGAAGCACTTGGTGCCAATTATGAATCCGGGGGAAAGGGTTAAGAAACAAATACGAAAATTTAAAGGTATATTCTTATGGGGTTCTTATGCACACTAAGAAAGGATTTAAAAAATTTTGTTTTTTAAAGCGTAAAAATAGTGAAAATTCAGTGGTTCACGCCAAGCCCTATAATCACTACCGCCTGACCTGATCATAAGAATCTTATTTTAACCACAAGTCACATCAAAATCAATTTTTCAATACACTCACTGAATCGTGTTTGCTAGTTTAATCTAAGCATACATTCATATACTAAAATCAAGCAATAAGGAAGCATTGCCACTGGTATTTAATTAACTTTAGAGATATCTGTGAGTTTCAATGTATTTTATTGAGATGTAATGTTGTAGGTTCCGTTCCGTCTGGTCTCCATTTGTTTAATCAGTGGTGTTTGGGTCTCGGCTCTGTGTGGACCTACGCCTGACTTAGCCACCGTAGAGCAGTTAGCGAGCAAACTATGGAGACCTTCTATTGAAACTTTAAAAAGTGCTCTTCAAACATCTCCTCGCAACATTCCACATTCGCTACAGATTCATCAAGGCGTTCTAGGGTATGTCAGCTGTTATTGTTACTATCTACATGCCATGTTAAAGAGGTATTACGAAGAAACTACTCGCTTAGCTCTAACTTAGTGAGAGGGTTACATATTATACTAAGAATACAGTACCTGGGCGACCGAGCATTGCTCAGTATTTTTTTTAATTGTTTTTTTTTAGGAAAATGTATATAAGTACGAATCGCATACTGAATAAGTATGAATATTTTCGATCTTACATGAGTGTAATTAGTTCTAACATTTTTTTGCAGATATAAAACCTACCGCATTCGAATCCTGACGTCCAAAAACCTCTAGAAGTACATGTAGGTTATGTAACCTATCCAACGAATAGGCCATATTTGATATTGTTTATGTATTTTAGAAATAACAAATAGTCATTATAATCATTATTTATATTACCTTTATAGAAATGCAAAGAATGCAGAAACTTTTGAAAAGGTTTTCTAAACGGTTAATAACAGCACAAGAATAATGTTTTAGTTACGTTTGGTGTTTGAATAAAGAAATAAGTTGAAAATTATACCACCTGATGGTTTATGTTTGTTAAATAGTATAAAAACATCTGGAGCTAAAATTAACAGAGTAACATCTGTTTGTATATCATCTTTATTATATCTATAATGTATCTATTCGCCTGTACTTAGTGACTTCAAAGGTGGTTTATAAAAAAGTTCAGAGTTTAAATTTTAAGCGCATTTGATTCCTGTCGTCAAAAAACCCCTATATGCAAATTTTCATCAAAATCGTTAGAGCCGTATTGTATCTATAATGTATCTATTCGCCTATACTTAGTGACTTCAAAGGTGGTATATAAAAGAAGTTCAGAGTTTAAATTTTATGCGCATTTTTGCAGACATAAACCTAAAGCATTCGATTCCTGATGTCGAAAAACCTCTATATGCAAATTAACATCAAAATAGTTAAGATCCCCAAAATAAATGTATAAACAAACATACAAGAATTGCTCGTTTAATAAGATAAGATTAGTTAATTTTGTATAGTTACCTTATTTTCGGCTAGAGAGCAGGACCTCTTAGACCATCTTTTTAACATTTTCTATTCAATATTGAAGTTTAGTTAGTTTTCTGCTAGAGAGCAGCACCTCATGAATCACCTTTGAAATATTATAGTTCAAACTATCGGCTACAATATTACTGTATATAGTTCATTTTATAGTTACTTTATTATTCACCTTTTCTTTGCACATTTTTTCCGAATTTATGCACATTTTTGCAGACATAAGACCTAGTGCATTTGATTCCTTGTGTCAAAAAAACCCCTTTATGCAAATTTCCATCAAAATCGTTAGAGCCGTTAGCGAGATCCCCAAAATAAATTTATAAACAAATATACAAGAATTGCTCGTTTAGTAAGATAAACATCTATTTTATTCGAAAGATCTACTACATACATTTGATTCTGCATTGTGTGTTGACTACAATAAACCTTAGTCTAAATATTATGCTTCACACAACGGGCAAAACTGTGTACAAATTTCTACTCCCCAAATATGAATTAAAAAAATATATATATATAACTCTCCCAAGTTCTTTGGTAAGCTCTTGGCCACTTGTTTTGCTAGTTTTTGAGGTCGAAGGACGTCCTGACAGTTCCTTGTCTTCAACCGACTCATTTCCATTTTTAAATCGCTCATACCATTTGTAAACAGTCTTCAGAGTTAGCACATTATCACCATACACTGATTTAACCATTTCATGAGCTTCTTTGGCATTTTTTTTGCAATTTAAAACAAGACCTAATGTTAAAGTTTTGTTCGAAATCCATGATGCTCTAGAAGCTGACTGTTCAGTCAGAACGTGTTCATACTTGAAATATTAGATCAAATGGATGTAGCGTCAGCAGTTGCTGCTAAAAAATGTCGCCACATACTTACATTGGTGGTGGGGACAAATTTTATAAGACTATTTTATGATTTCACCTCAAACAGCTGTTATACTCGTCCTCTTTTAAATATTTTATTGTTTATTGAAATATCACGTACATTACATCATTTTTGTGTAGGCTTTTGTTGATAAACTGTGACATGAAGAAATTTGTACTAAGTTACAATGTAAGTGGGAACAAGAAAGAAAGCAGATCCCCAGCGGACGTGTTGAGAACATTCTTCTGTCAGACTGCAATACACCTGATGAATCAAGGTTGGTTTTACTTATTTTACTCTGTGGTATAAGACGTACACACTGTGGTGTTGAGTTTGTACAGATACCTTCTCTTATACGATACTACAAATATAGTCATTTTTCAAAATCATCTAACCTGCTCATTATACCTGTTTCAAAATTAAATTAATCCAAAAAGTCAGTTCAACATGGAAACAAGAGAAAACATTTTGTGTGTTAAAATCAATACATGACATTTCGGGAATATGAATCAACTCCTGTTATCAAGTCACTGAATACTAATGAAACATAAACTTATAGATCTAGCTAGTGTAATATATTTGCTACCAAGGGAAGGTGACCAAATAAATAATTAATGCACACATTTATAGATAACAAAACTATCGGTCACAAATCGTCGTTGCGGTTTTTAAGTAGTGAAGAAGCTTGACAAAACGCCATTACTAGAACTTGGCTTGCACATTACTGTTGAACACTGGGTATTCCACTACGGAATGCTGGGATCGATCTGTGACCAATAGCACAAGGCTTTATTCACATCATAGCCGTATCAATTACATAGATGGTTCCAAACATGTGTGTTGGACATTACAAACATACAGTAGAGCGTCGATAATCCGAACGTCAATAATCCGAAACGTCGAAAATCCGAACGCATTCCGAGGCAGCCCCTGCAAAAATTTTATTTCGCAAATTTCAATTGCGTCGTTAAAAAATCCACAAAAATCTTCACTGCAGTTTGACATTACATTACAGTATCTCTTTTTAAACACTTCTTAATACTACCTGCTCTCACACGCCCTCACAGCAGACTGGCTGTCAGTATTTTCACTGTCACGCTAATAAGCTGCTTTAGCGCTAGCAGTAAACAAACATCGTGTTTGTCTCAGAGTTGAACAAAGCGGGGCGTGGCGGGGTAATAACCTTGGCTTGTCTATTTTTGTCTACATTAGCTCGCCCCACTAACTCAGTTTATCTCTTTATCAGTTATCACTTCCACCCTCAGTCAGTCAGTGTCTACAGGACAGTAGATATCATTGCTCTGTCTTTCGTACATTTTTAGTTTTTTCATACAGAAAGTTCATTCATTTCTCTTTGTGTAATCATTATAACAGTGTGTTTTACATATAGTAGTGTACTGTATAGTAATTTTTTTATTTTTTGTTTGTGTTAACTATAATGTACAAGTCAATTTTTAAACATGTACAGTACATACTGTACTTTAATTGAGAGTTCCAAGCGTAATCATGACGTGAAAGTTCTTCTAAATCATAATATGTAAGTAGTCTTACTTTCTGCTTGTACTGTTTAACCACTTTAATCGATTAAAGGGCATATATTTTAGCCTAAATAGCATTTTCTTGGTTATTTTCAAAAATCCGAACAAATTGAAAATCCGAACCCCCCTCGGTCCCAATTAGTTCGGATTTTCGACGCTCTACTGTATTTACAACATTTCCTCCTTCCTAATTTACAACAATTTACTTATATCAAAACATACTTCATTATAAAAAAAAAGAAAACATACTTTGTTATTTGACAATACATTTAAAAGAGTAAACAGAACAAATAATTACTTAATGACCAATGAATATAATTAAATTTAAAAAAAAAAATTAACCTCAACATCTACAACAGTTATTCAATCACATTACAAATCTAATCTATCTACAGGTTTCCTAATACGCTGTGGATAACGACGTATTGCCGGAGTTACATCGACTGCAACTGGTCTATTTGCCAAAGGAGATGCGCGGGGTGAATTACTATTACTAAGTTCCGGCCTAATGGAAGGACGGGACTTGTTTTCACAAACATCCTCTATCTCCAATTCGGTATCAAGCTTATCTCTTTGCGGATGAATATCTGATATTTCTCCCTCAACGTTATTTTGAAAAGAATCTATCGCTATTATTTGGTCAATATGACGTTTCCACAACATACCAGAATGTATTTTTGTTAAATACGTTACAGGACCCAACTGTTTAACAACCGAACCTTCAATCCATTTACTAATGTGAGACCTGTAGTCTCTTACCAAAATAGGCTGATTGATAGACAATTGGCGAGTTTTACTACCTTTAGCACATACAACTTGTTTGTTTTGGTTCTTAATAACAATTTCATCAAGTTTAGGTCGAATTAGGTCTAGTCTAGTTTTTAAATTTCTATTAAACATAAGTTGAGCCGGAGTCTGGTTTGTAGTTGAATGAACTGAATTGTGATAATCAAATAAGAATCTAGTTAATGCTAATTCTAAGTCTACAGCATCATGCATTGCACATTTGAACTTATTTTTTACTATTTTAACAGTATTTTCGGCTAGACTGTTAGTAGCTGGATGATAAGGTGGACTAAACATATGTTTAATTCCATTCATGGACAAAAACATTTTAAAATCGCTCGAAGTGAAAGGAGGTCCATTATCTGAAACTATATGATCAGGTAAACCAAACCTGGCAAATAATGATCGTAATTGCTTAATTGTAAACTTGGCAGATGTAGATGGTACTTCTAACACTTCAAGCCATTTAGTGTGTGCATCCTTAACTATTAAAAAAATTTTTGAATTAAAAGGTCCTAGAAAATCATTATGTAATCTTGACCAAGGTTTATCTGGGAAATTCCAAACATGTAAGACACTTTTGTTTGGATTATCTCTTTCTTTAAGACAAGATGGACAACTGTTCGCCATCCGCTCTATATCAGCATCAATGGAAGGCCACCAGATATATGATCTGGCAAGCGCTTTCATTTTAACGATACCTAAATGACTGGAATGTAATTCCTTTAACAATTTAGGTCTCAACCCTTCTACTCTATAGCCCCACATGAGAATACCTTGTTCTATAGTTAATTCAGACTTTCTTATAAAATAAGGATTAATTGACATATCATTGTTATATGGCCACCCGTGCATAACATAACCTATAATTTTATTTAACATTACATCCTTTTTAATTTGTGTTTTTAAACTATCTAAATTAAGTGGTGTTTCATTATCCAATATAAACTGTAAATATGTACCTTGCACTGTATTATTTTCAATTGTTTCAAACTTATTAACTTCTTCCACATTAGGAAGTGGGTACATGTGACAGTCCATCAGCATTACCATGATTGTGAGATTTAATATAACATATATCAAAATCATACCCAGATAATAACAATGCGTAGCGCTGAAGTCTACTGGCTGCAAAAGCAGGCAGTCCCTTCTTACTACTAAAAATGCTCAACAATGGCTTATGGTCTGTGGATAAAGTAAACTTCCTGCCATAAAGATACTGATTACATTTTTTAATACCAAATACTAAACTTAAACTTTCCTTATCAATTTGCGAATAATTACACTCTGCTTTGTTCAAAGTACGAGAACCAAAAACAATTGGACGTTCTGTACCATCATTTTGAATCTGTGAAAGCACAAACCCTAAACCATAAGATGATGCAGCACAGCTTAATTTAACTGGAAGCTCTGGGTCATAATGAGCTAATACTTCTGCAGAAACTAATTTAGATTTTGCCAAATTAAATGATTTTAAACATGATTCATTCAAATTAAATTTTGTATCCTTCCTTAACAATTTATACATTGGATTGCAAATAGTTGACATGATAGAAATAAATTTACCGTATTAATTAATTAACCCAAGAAAACCCTTCAGTTCCGATACATTTCTAGGTACAGGAACCTCAATAATTGCTTTAATTTTTTCCTCAGATGGTTTTAACCCTTGCTTATCAATAATGAACCCCAGATATTCTAAACTGTCGCAAAATAAACTACATTTACTCTTACTTACAGTTAACCCTTTATTCCCAAGATGTATACAAACTTCCCGCAGTCTTTCTAAATGTACTTTTTCATTCCCACTTATAATGATATCATCCAAGAATACCCCAACACCTGGAATACCATGTAATGTTTGTTCCATTATCCGTTGGAATATTCCTGGGGCTGAAGCTATGCCATACGGAATTCGGTTGTATACAAATAACCCCTTGTGCGTACTAATGGTACAATAAGTTGTTGATTCAACATCTAGTGTACATTGTTGATAAGCATTACTTAAGTCTAATTTGCTAAATTTATCCCCTTTTTCTAAAGTTGCAAAAATATCTTCTATTTTCTGTAAAGGATATCTATCAATTTGTAGGTTAGGATTTACCGTTACTTTGAAGTCTCTACAGATTCTTATACTGCCATTCTTTTTAAGGACTTGGACTATCGGTGTTCCCCATTCACTAGCTTTAATCGGTGACAAAATATTCTCAGCCACTAGTCTATTAAATTCAGCCTCAACTTTACCTTTTAGGGCGAAAGGAATTTATCTAGGTTTAAAATATTTTGGTTGCACATTATCTTTCATAATCAATTTTGCCGGCTCACCTTTATACTGGCCTAACTTTTCAGTAAATACTTCAGGAAATTCTTTAAATATCTGTGAAGTTATTTTATCATAATTACTACTTTCCGGTAGCATTTCCGAATTATTAATATTACAATAAGGAATGGCAATTAGAATCTGCAAAGCTTACATCCAATCCCTTCCTAATAAAGGATTAGCACCCTGTTTAATCACAAACAGATCTAATTTCCTACAAATTCCATGGTATCAACCTTCACATTTATCCTACCCATAGGCACTATTTTTTCATTTGTATACGAACTAAGAACTAAATCGGTTGTATGTAATTTAACATCCTTAAATAAACTAAAATAACATTTGTCTGATATAACAGAAACACCAGCACCAGAGTCAGCTTCAAATTCTAAATTCTGATTATTAACTTTGACATTTACTTTAATTGGATCCACACGGTCCCTATTCTCATTCATAGAAAATAAATTAGGTAAGTCATCAGTACTGCCTAACCCATTATTATGATTATCAACAAAATGTTGTTTACTTACATTACCAAAGCCACTCTTTCTTTTCGAAACGTTACTGTTTTCTTTACTATCAGAATAATTAGTTTTATTATTATTATGCTTAGGTCTACTAACAATAGTTAAATTCTTTTGCTTACTTGTTATTTGAGAACGACATACCTTGGCTAAATGACCCTTTTTTGCACAAATATTACAAATATAATTTCTAAAATAACACATATTAGTAGAATGATTATTTTTACCACAACACCAACACTGCACTTTATGCTCTCTTGACACTTCACTTCCCATGAGCTGAGGTCGGGAACGTTGACTGGTTCCTATGCGTTGAATTCTGGGCTGTGCCGCCATACTGGAATTGATGAGGGTCGCTGCATCCTTTTCCGCTGCTTCCAAAGATGTAGCTATCTTCACCGCCTTGTCGAAAGTTAAGGTTGGTTCAGCCAATAACCTTTGTTTGGTAGAATCGCTCTGCAAACCGCTCACTAATCTGTCGCGTAAATAGTCTGGTAAGGAATCCTTGAAATCACAATGTGTTGATAGCTTTTTTAAATTAGCTACGTACTCACAAACCGACTCATGTTGTAACCGATTCCGTTTGCTAAATCTATAACGAGCCGCTATAAAAGAAGGTTTTGGGTAAAGATGTTCTTCCACAATTTTAACTAGTTCATCATATGTTTTATCAGCAGGCCTATTAGGTGTACATAAGTCTCTTAGTAAATTAAACGTTTTCACGCCGATTACCGTTAGAAGCGTACTAACCTTTTTCTCAGCTTTTATATCATTACATTCAATGAAAAGTTCGAATCGTTCAATGTACTAACTCCACATTTTTCACTACTGTCAAAAATAGACATAGACCCTATTAACGCCATTTTTGTTACACTCTCGTTTGAACTTTCCCCAAACAATAACGACAACATACAAGCTAAAGCACGTTGTTAACACTTTAAAAAAAAATGTATCACTGTTTTTGCAATTGAACGACGACGTACAAATTACAATTATCAATGATTATGATTCGTTTAACTTAGTATCTTGAAAATACCAAATAAGTTCATTTATATTGCACGACGACGCACAATCCACAACCATGTGACTCGAAGTCAAGTTTACTGTATTTCGTAATACAGCATCGACCATTTAAGTTGCAAATTTAAATACCAGTTTCCTCGTCGCCACTTGTAATATATTTGCTACCAAGGGAAGGTGAACAAATAAATAATTAATGCACGCATTTATAGATAACAAAACTATCGGTCACAAATCGTCGTTGCATTTTTTAAGTATAGAAGAAGCTTGACAAAACGCCATTACTAGAACTTGGCTTTCACATTACTGTTGAACACTTGGTATTCCACTACGGAATGCTGAGATCGATCTGTGACCAATAGCAAGGCTTTATTCACATCATAGCCGTATCAATTACATAGATGGTTCCAAACATGTGTGTTGGACATTACAAACATATTTACAACATATACCACAGCTAGGACCATGTTAAAGAAAACAATGAACAATGTAAAACTAAAATATACCTGATCGTTTTTGGGGGAACCATACAGGCTATAAGGTTGTGTAAAATAACCAAATGTGCAGAATAGTTTCATATATTTATTTCTTTAAATAAAACACCAAAAAAAAAAAGTTTCATTGTAGTACAAAAATCTGAAAATATTTGTACTTCCTGTCAAAAAACGTTTGCTAACCACTTGCTTTTTGGATTTTTTGGCTAACCAACTCGCCCGAGCGACTTAGAAAACCTATGTGTGTAAGAGATTTGGGCCAAATCAGACGTAAAATGCGACCTTTAGAGTGCGAACACATCTATCTTCTATATAAATAAAAATGTAAATGTTCGTTTGTTAAAAATCTTAAATCTCCGAAAGTTCTTCACCGATTGCTTTGAAATTTTCACACAACGTCGCATTCGAAAACAAACGAGTTATAAATACTTTTTGAAACACTGTGCAATCTCTGGATGTAAAAAGTTTCCCAAGCATCTACTGTGTTAAGTTTAGTTACATTTTTCAATAATACAGAGTTTTCTATTTTAAAATGATGGTTTTCATCTAAACAATGCTTAGCCATAGCAGATTTATCTGGCCTATTGAAAAATGTTCTTTAGTTCTTGTCTTCGTGCTTCTTTTGGTTTGGCCTATGTATTTCTTTGGACACATTTCACCGTTTATGCAATAAATTCCAGATTAGTCCTGTTCTTTAGGATTTCCTAATATTTTATCAAGATTGTTCTCAGCTGACAAAGGTAAATTTGCTTATTTCACTAGAGATTGTTTAACAATATTAGATAATAGTGGAGCTTATGTTGTTTTTTTGGGGTTTGTTGTTTTCCATGGTAGATCTCGATTACTTAATTTTTCCTTTTCCCCCCTTTATTTATAAAGAAGAATATTTATTTCTAATATATTTATAGTGAACTAGTTTTAATGATTTTTTTAACGAGTAACTCTTTTCATGCAACAGATCTAGCTCATCGAGCTTTGGAGACCTACTGGTGTTCCGAGTATCACAAGTTGCACGCTCTCAGATCCGGTAACAACTTACTCTGTGCCTTGTACTCATCTGCAGTTCCATCACACACAATGAGGTACGTACCAATTTTTAAAAAACAACCGAAAAGGTATAAAAAAACTTGCTTATATTCTTAAGTTCTACACTGAGCTTCAAATGTATATGTTGTAAATTTGTGAAAATAGTATAAAAACTAAATTTAAATTTGAACTGGACTTATGAGAAAGAATAAATACTGGACTTATATAAATAATTCGATGATGCAGCTGAACCGCTGACTTGAGTAGAGAAAATTTCAATCCGATCACGGGCTGCATCGTTCAGCTCGCAGCGGATAAACTTGCTTTTTAAATTGGGCTTTTTTAGGGTGTTTCATGTTTTGATCGATTTTGGGGGAACCAGACAAGCTATAAGGTTGTGTAAACAAATAAAATGTGCAGAATAATCTCCTATATATTTCTTATATAAAATCCCAAAAAGTTTCATTTTAGTACAAAAATTCTTTAAAAAATTTTACTTCCAATAAAAAAAAAACCTGTTTCGGATTGTTGGTGTAAACCTTTTGTTGCTACCGTAGTTTTGAAAATGCTATGTTTTCATTGGCCACACTATAGGCAATTCCTTCAACACAATTATTATTACATGAAAACAATGACAAACAAAGTTTATTTTCAGCCAAAATAACATTTCAATGCGACTCCTAGACAGGTCCAGCCTACATCGACCTCCATCGAATAAATTGACTGATTGTGCGTCCTGATGATGAAATCATAGCATTTTTAATTTCACACCGATCCTATGGGTTAACTTAGCTAACTTGGGTTATCCTATGGGTTAACTTGCATTGGGGACATTTTGAAACGTAAGCATAGTTCAATTAAAGTGCTATTTGAGTCAAACATTCTGTTGCAAACCGCATCAAAAAAGGTTTTTTTTTAGCTTAAAAACCATGTAACAAGTTAAAAAATATAAATGCTTTCCTTTTTTGGATTGGGTCTAATGACAACCCAAAAACCCTCTGATATTATTTCCAGCCTTATATAACAAAACTTTTAATTCCAGATAATTTATTTAAAAAGTTGTTTACACATTTTTATAACCAAAGTTATCAGGTGTTCATTTTGAATAATTGGAAAATAATCTTGGAATTTGAAAAACTTTTTCAAGGTATCAAAATTTTGATAAAATGATGAGAATTTATAGATCTAAACCCACACTATTAACACAGTTTAAATGTAGTACAATTGACACACCTATCCGACCAGTTTAAAAAAATTCACAGTACAGTAGAACCTTGGTTATACGAGTTTTTGTATTAATCGAGTCAAATTAAAAAATAAACTTTTGTCAAAATCAAATCTGTTAACTTATAAATAAATGTAAGTAAGCTAAATTGATTTATATAAAGAATTCATTGCTTGAGAGGATTTCTCAATAAGTGAATTTATAATAAACATTTTTTTATTGGATTGAACAGAAAGAAAACATAACTGTCGTTTGCCTTGTACATCCTGAAAACATTTCCGCTCCTTACCCAATAGTATGGGTGACAAATTGGTAGTGAATGACAAGCAGTCCTCCTCGCGACATCGTATTTAGGACTCACCATCCTTTCCCCCTCGAGTTGTTTTCTCCATATGCTTCCGTATTTTGTTCTTTTCTTTTTAGTCATTGTTAAACTTTGTCAATGAGAGTGTCACTATGAATGAAAAGTGAAAGTGTTTTATCTTTAAATCAAAAATGGGAAGCAATTAACCAATTAGATGGAGGTGATTCAATAAAAAAAGTAGCAAGTGATTTAGGTGTTGGGGAAGTGACTGTCGGGGATTGGAGACGAAATAAATCGGAAATTGAATAGTGGGTATCTCAACGACCTTCAAATAAAGAGACAATTAATTAAAAAAAGCTTATTTATAGTTTATTTATCTACAAATATAAATGTTTGCAATTTAAGGATTTTAAATTGCACTTTTCATAAATAATGTGTAAATGTGTCTTTAAATTTTTGTTTTTATTACAGCAGCTTACAGTATAAAATTTCTTTAATTTGAGTACATTATCAAACCTTCTTTGTTTATTTAAAACTATGTATATTATTTAAAGCCAAATCAAATATATTTTTAAGTAAGTATGGCTCCAAATCAACCCATAATGACATAAATAATGCGGGAACTCGCACCTCAATGGTGTTCTCACGGCCTACCATATTATCCGAGGCCTGCCCAGTCCCAACTACCTTGGATAATCGAGGTTCTATTGTAATTGGAAAATGATCTTGAAATGTTTTCAAATTATCAAAATTTTGATAAAATGGTGAGAATTTATAGGTCTAAACCAACACTTTTTACACAGTTTAAACACACAGTACAACTTGCACACCTATGCGAACAGTTTAAAAAAAATTCACAGTACGAGTCTTTATCCCTTTATCATAATTCAAACTTAAAGAAGGATATTCTCTAAACTAAACAAATTTCTTTTCTATTATCTTATAAATATATACTACAGAAAATGTTTATTGTAATTTTCAGAACGATCACCCAACACACTCTACAGACTTTGGTTTCAGAGAAACTTCTCTGCTGGTAATGTTTTCAAGACTGAGGATTCCGAGTAGCAAAGCTGGCTAAATCATGATCTGTTTGCTTCAGATCATATTTCAGTCCAATATCACTTTTGATAACGTTGGTTTTTATCCCGTGTTTTAATATTTCAATTTTGTATTGGCATATTGCACATTCAGCCAGTGAATGTGCGAAATGGAAGATCCTGCAGCATCGATGACGCTCACACTATGCAGCACTGAGAATGTCACAAAAAATAATTTGACTACACAGCTGAACTGCTGACTTGAGCGAATTTCCAAAATTAAGTTTGTATGTTTTCAGCATTTTAACCAACTATTTGGTAATTGATCTACTCACAAAGGAGCTGAATAGCTGCCTGTGTGCATAAAATATATTAGTAGAATTTGTTTACACCTCGACCTTGTGGCCTCGGGTTTATGGACTGCTTCGCTTCGCTCACAGCGTACAAACACAGCCGCCGACCTTGGATCAGAAGATGCTTCCAGGGTAACATCCTCCATGTGGATTTAAACCGGGTACTTTCATGGTATTTTGGGGGAACCAAGCAAGCTATACGGTCGTATAAAAAAACAAAATGTGCAGAATAATGTCCTTTATTATTTTTTTTTAGATAAAACCCCAAAACTTCCATTCTAGTACGAAAAATCTAAAAAAACAGTCACTTTCAATCTAAAAACGTGCTTTCGGTAGTTGGATTTTTTCTAACAAACCCAACCATACATCTCAGACGACCAACGTGTGTACCAAATTTGAAACAAATCGGACTTAAAATGTGGCCGTTAGAGTGCGAACACATATATACGTACAAATTTTAGTGATACCCCAAAATGTGTTCTGGGAACCAAGGTCGGTGCTCATTTACTACTCCCGACCTTAGGTCTCACCATAAGGATCACTGCAATAGCTCATCTTTCCTATGGAAAATCGCTAATAACACGAGTTAGCTCTGCTCTAGTCTTTCTTTTAATTTACTTGTGAAAGTACACGAATTCTCAACAGAGTTAGGACCATTAAGTTTTTTGTAAGAGAAAACAAAAAGCAATCCAAACATTTTTAATAAAGAATCCATTTTATAGTAAAGGTAAATTTTGAAAAGAATTCCGCTAACTGTGTCAGATCTGGCTATTTAGAACTTTGTATACATCACATGTGCTGGATTGTTAATAATCTTTCATAGGTTTTCAGTAAAACTTCTTGTAATTCTATTCTTCTTTGATTAGCTATGATCTGATTTAGTTTCCCGTATGTGTGATATACAAGGGCGTTCCCAATAGTAACCGTAATTACACTGCCGTGGGCGGGGCTTGTGTAGTACGCATTTTTGCCACTAGGCATGTATAGTGTAGCTCGTCGCCAGTTCAGTGAGACCAGTGTCGTCGACCCGGGTTGTTTTGTTCGTCTGTAGTCATAGTTTTCACTGGTGTTGTTTTGTTCTCTTTTCATTTTTTATGATGGCGAGTTTAAGCGAACAACGTGTGACTGTGAAATTTTGCTTTCTTGCCTACTGCTAAATTTTGTCTAAACAATTTTAATTATGATTATTTAGACCTTTTAACATTATTATGGCTAATACCAATAATACAAGAGTAATATTCAATTAGATAATTTTAAAAAAACATCACCTATCAACAATCTATCACATCAGAGTCCAGGGTTATATTAATCCCCCCCCCCCACTCACTCTGTGCTGATGATCCAATAGTGTGGTCCTACTTGTGTCAGTTGTAAATATGAACAAAATATACCTTCATTCACCACCCTTGCTGTATCCCAAGGGCATAAAGTACACCATACAAAATATTTCAATAGCATATCTTCACATAAATTAAAACCATGGTATTATATTGGAATGTTATCTTTAAAGCAAGTTCTGTGTATATAAACTGAAGACGGAATATGTCATGTAGCATGACAATGACACAGAATTGAATATATATTATTGTGTTCACGATTCTAACACTAATTTTATTGTTAATATTTATTTGTACATAATAAAATATTTTGTTCTATACTTTGTTTATTTCTTTACGACCATGTTTCTTTGCCATTAGCTACCCTTTAGTACCGTTCACAGGTAGTTTTTTTATTTATAAAACACAATATTCCCCATCAATAATATTCTCTGCACGGTTAATAATAAAGTTATTGCACTGTAAATATTTTACTTTGCTGTTTTGCGAAATATTTCGTTGACGGCAAATCATTTGTTTGGCAAAAACGGCAAAATGTAATGTATGCAGTTCGTTGTCACTTTGAGAATAATATGCTCTATAAAAAGGTCTCATTCATTTCAGTCATAAGATCACCTGTACTTGAGTTTCACTAAAGAAAAGATTTCTCAAGAAGGCAGCTGGAGCAAGGACCTTAAACAAAGGGCTGACCCTTTAACTTAAATAAGTAGTTTGAAGCATATTTCCCTCATGTCACTAAACAAGGGCGCCCATACCCAGAAATGTTTTTTGGAAAAAATGTACATTAATAATAAATTTTGTCAGGTGTTTTTCTTTTAAGAGATTTACTAGCCGACCCGTGCAAATATTTCACATGAGGAGGCCTACTTACCTGGTTTAATTAAGTAACTTAAGTTTACTTATTTACGTTGGTTTAATTTACAACAGTTTATAACGCTTTACTTTGATGTAATTAATTGATTTGCGTGATAGGTTACTTAGAATGTAAAACATCTAAATAACAGCTGTCATGTTAGTTAAACAGATTGTTAATAGATGGCGCCTTTCATTAGGAACCATATGAAGTATAATGTAAAAGATTTTTAAATAAATTTTTGTGATAAAAACATGAATTTTAAGCTGTTTGTCTATATTTTATCAATAACGGGGCAAATGATGCTTTAAAAGCTTTAAAATGATGCGTGAATAAATAATTTTGATGAAGAATTAAGGGAAGTTATAGCATAGCGAAAAAAAAAAAAAAACACCTTTGAGAAATAATTTATAAGGATTTAAAAGTCAGTATTACTTAGAAGTGATTTTAGAATATTGTTTTAATGTAATGTACCATTTTATTTTACAAATAACTTACGGTACTTATTTAATTTTTTTATGAGTCTTTGAATTATATACGGTATTATTTTTAAAAAGTCTTAAATTGCCCGAAAAAACCTTATCCCAGATATAGTTACAGTTAGCCTAGGCGAGGGGGTACAGGGGAACAGTGGGGGAATAGCCGTATTAGCATTGCTTTTAGCTGCAACCTAAATGCAGCGACTCCCGACTCCTTCCGAACATAGCTGAAGCTGGCAGTTCACAACTAACTGTGTTATGTAAAAAACCTTAGGCCTACTTTTTCCTTTGCGTAGTTGGTGTTTGTTTACTTCTTTGATTTATAGGTTATGTCAGGTGTGCAATCTATGAAGTTCATGGATTAAGTTTGTGTTAGTGTGGACATATTTAAATAATACTAAGGGCTCTGCTCCTAGACGCTTCGCATCCCAACCCCGCCTCAGATGGCCGCTATGCTTCACTCGCAGTTGGAAAATTCGCTAAAGAATCTTGTTAATCTTTGGCTCGTTTGTACATAGGTTTGTAAAATTATGAAACCAGGCTTAAATATGTTAACAGTAATTATAAGATTAATTATAACCTCAAATACATGCTTTAGAAACGTGAGAGGCTTTCATTACGATTTTAGTCCTAGTTCTACTATCTTCTGTCAACTAAAGTTTTGAAACCAGGCCTAAATATAGTAAAAATTATTGCAGGATTAACATAACCTCAATACTATGTTTCAGAAATAAGCCAGGTCTATATTACAAAATTGACTATTAGAATTTATCCATCTTTGCCAAGTTTACCTTTTTTTTGACAAAATAAATTGTTATATCAGGCCCAGTTTATTCTAATTCCAACGTGCTAAAACAGATAAATTAGCTTGTTTTTTAACAGTAATTAAAAACGTGGAATCCGAACCACAGCCCAACGATGTCTGTTAAGAAAAAATTTTCTAAATGGTTTCTTAACAGACATCGTTGGCTGTGGTTCGGATTCCACGTAAAACTGTAGGTTCCGTCTTCATTAGCCTTAAGTGCAAAACAGTAGGACGTTAACACCAAAAAAAAAAAAAAAAAAAAAAAAAAAACTATCCAATGAACAGCTGATTTTGGATAATACTTAGTTCTATTCCACTCTATTTCCAATGTGCTAAAACAGTATAAATTGGCTTGTTTATAAACAGCTGTTTTGATCGCTTTATTTACTATTTTGTTGTTATTTTGTAACCAACATGGCAACCTATAAGACCTTATATTAAAATTTTTCAACTTTTAAATTAGATTTTCTCAAAAAATTGCATCTTTACACGAAATACAACTATATGGGTGTACTTAAAAATCAAAACTATACCTAAATAAAAAATTTCTTTGAATTCATTAGAGCCGTTTTCGAGATCCACGACAGATACAAAGATAGATACAAAAGAATTGCTCATTTAAAGTAATAAAAGTAATAGGATTATTGCAGTTCAGTGTTGTTATTAGCGTTGTGTGTTAAGGTAAAGTTTTTATAATTAACAGCGTTACATCTTTGCTAAGGGTAACTTTTCTTCTTTACCTCTTGAAGAAAAGTGTGCTATTAAAGTGTACAGGTATTTGTGTAACTTTATTATTTATGAGTCACTTTATGAACTAAAAACTTAAATAAGTTAAATTAATAAAGTATAGGCTACTAGGTAAGACAACATTGTTCTCAATTTTCCATTTATAATTAATATCTATACTTCAATCTAGGCCTTTCAATATCATGAAAACTGTAACCTGATTTTATCTCATTGCACGCTTTTCAGAGATGTCTTAAAACAACAAAATTTTAGTAAAAACAGGCCTAAAAGTAGAAATTTTTATGTTTAGTACTAAAAAAATTTGCAGGACTCCCTCCCCCGGTAGATTTGAACCCCCAAGATAATAAGTCACCAGCCGCCACTGGTAGTGAAGTAAATATATTTATTACACATACTTAAGTTTTGTCCGATTTTTCTTATAGCCCGGCAATTAATCTGAACAGTTTGACTCTATAACTAATAAACAGTACCAGGTACTGGCACATACTTTCTCACAAACATATATTTAAATTATTAAACAGATTCACTGTGACTTGTAAGGTGGGGTAGGAGAGTTGATTTTTTATTAAGATAGGAGATAAACTAATACGTATTATTATTATTATCTACAGAGAAAAATATTCGATTGATTTCAAATAAATTTGCACCAAACACGTCAATTAGGCCTGTATAGTTGCATGAAAAAAGGTTTTGAAAAACAACCCCCTTTATGGTCAAAAAACTCCAAAAATTCAGTTGGTTATTATTATTAGCTAAACGGGAATTTTTAGAAAGATGCATTTTTTTTGCATATGGTAGGGTACATTAAAGGCTACAAATAAGCCAAATTTTATCAAAATCGTTTTAGCAGTTTTTTTATAAAAAAAAATTGATTTTTTGGGTTTTTTTTGCCAAAAAGGGGGTTATTTTTCAAAACCGTTTTTCGTGCATCTATACAGGCCTACTTGACATGTCTGGTGCAAATTTGTTTGAAATCGATCGAATAGTTTTCGCTCTACCTTTGTATACATACAGACATAAAGACAGACATTTTGTACAAACCACTTTTTTGGACTCAGGGGGTCCCAAAACGGATATTTCCGCAAAAATCTCAACATCGATTTTTTTTGCGATCACTATACTTTATACTATAGTATAGTGAGAAAGTAAAAATGGAATACTTGTCCTTTCCAACAAAATTCCCATTTTAGGGTTAGGGTACATCATCCACCCTAGCCATTTATTTCACCACTTTGTCAGTCCCAAAACAGCCAGGATTCAAAGGTGATTCATGTGCCTTTGAGAGCTTTGATTGTCAGAGAGGACATTATACTGGTCCCCTTAAGTCCTCTTTTTAGGATTTTTCAGAGGCAAAAGGGTATATCTACAACCACCTCCAGAAAGCTGGAACAAATCAGTATAAGTTTAATTATTGCAGCTCATTTCTAAGTATTTGATTACAGCTTTGATAATATGTACATTAATGTTAAGGTCTTTAGTCAATGATTTAAGGGTGGAATTAAAGTGCAGTTTTTGGACAGGATGTTTAGCTATGCTATGCTGGTTTGTGGTGGGAACATGCAGGGGCGGACCGTGGGTAAATGGCGCCCTGTGCGAAGCATGGTTCCGGCGCCCCAACACGGGGGGGGGGGGGACTGACTGGCAAATATACGCTGCTAACTTAAATCCTAAACACAGCATCGAATCTTTATAAAAAAAATATGACGAGGAAAGGGTCGGAAATTATGTCTTCCGAAAAATATCGAGGAAGGAGCTAAACCCAGTAACAAATAAATAATCGACCTCCATCTAGGCCTATCTATTTTGCTGGTTTATTGAATCAATAATTTTAACACTGATTTAAATAAAAACCCCGAACCACAAAACAAGGAACAAAAACAATAACTAAACAACTAAATTGATTAAACATAACTTACAATTTAGTTGTTTAGTT
>JAGFPH010000097.1:528478-567768 GCA_018207615.1 Philaenus spumarius
CGATCCTAATAAAATTTGTAAAAATGAGGGGCTTAGGTCACTTGCAAAATTAATGTTAAATTCATTCTGGGGTAAATTCGGTCAGAGGGAAAATCAAACAAAAACATCCATAGTAAGACAGCCTTCGGAATTGTTTAAAATGCTAGTCAGCCCGTCCGTAAACGTAAACCATATCCAAGAAGTGAACGAAGATGTAGTTGTAGTAAACTGGCAATATGTTGAGGACTCCTGCGAAGTACTCCCTACTGTGAACGTGGTACTCGCTGCGTTCACTACTGCTCATGCAAGACTTAAATTGTACGACTACCTGGACGCCTTAGATACTCAGGTGGCCTACTATGATACTGATTCTGTTATTTACCTGCACAGAGAAGGATTACACAAAGTAGAGACTGGAGATTATCTCGGACAAATGACTGACGAACTGGTCGACTACGGGGCGGGATCGTTCATTACAGAATTTGTATCAGGTGGTCCAAAAACCTACAGTTACAAAGTTCTATCTACTAAATCCAATGACCCTGTGACTGTTTGTAAAGTAAAAGGCCTATCGCTGAACCTTCGCACTTCGGGTGTGGTGAATTTTGAATCAATGAAACGGATGGTACTAGATAGAGAGGACGAACCGCTCGCTGTTACAGACACTCGTATAAAAAGAACAAAGGATCGTGAGGTCATAACCGTGAGCGAAACTAAAATGTTTAAAATCACTGGTGCAAAGAGAAAGAGAGATGGTGAATACGATTCGCTGCCGTATGGCTACATTAAAATCCCGCGCCAAGAAAGAGAGATATGTTGAACACTGTGTTAGTATGTGTGTGTGTGTGTGTGTGTGTAAAAAGACTGAATGGCCCTCTGGAGCGGTGTAAAAACCTGTAAGGCTGAATGTGTTGTAACAAAGATGCCAAAATTTATGGTTGGGCATCACGGAAGCAGGCGGGTGGGGGCCTGCTTCACCCCTTCGGGGGTTTACATACCCCCAAAAATTTGATAATCCCTTCAGTCGAACGATGGACGTGAGACGTGCTATTGCTGCGGAGCTTCATAAGCCCGCGAGAAGAAATTTCAAAACTAGGCGTGTGACTTTGAAGGGTTTAACGGATTTATTCCAAGCGGATTTGGTCGAGATGATACCGTACGCTAAAGACAATAAGGGATACAAGTACATAATGACCGTGATAAATTGCCTTTCCAAATTTGCTTTTGCCGTGCCTATAAAGTCGAAATCGGGGGCAGAAGTAGCCGCTGCGTTGGAACCGATATTTGAAAATCATAAGATGAAACATTTCCAGACCGATCAAGGTAAAGAATTTTTCAACGCACACGTACAAAAGTTAATGCGAAAATACAAAATAAACCATTACGCTACCTATTCGGACAAAAAAGCATCCATAGTGGAAAGGCTGAATCGTACTTTGAAAAATCGGATGTGGCGTGAATTTACTGCGCAAGGGAGTTACGAGTGGCTCGATATATTACCGAATATAATTAGCTTGTACAATAATACCGTACACAGTACCATCGGTATGAAACCCTCTAAGGTATTGAGAAAACACGAGAAAATGCTTTTAGACAAAATCGCGGGAAAATCTATCAACAGCCAGCCTAAATTCAAATTAGACGATAAAGTTAGAATTTCCAAGTATAAAAAAACATTCGCAAAAGGTTATCTACCCAACTGGACAAACGAAGTGTTTACGGTGTACGGTATTAGACCTACAAAACCACCCACATATGTTTTGCAAGACGGAAAAGGTGAAGTTTTAAAAGGTGGATTTTACGGGGAAGAGTTAAGTAAGTCGAACACGGGCGACGTTTATCTCGTGGAAAAAGTATTGCGTAAGAAAGGAAACAAAGTTCTTGTGAAATGGCTGGGCTTTGATCAAACACACAACACATGGGTAGATAAGAGAAAGCTGCTCGTGTAAGGCCGAATGTCAATGAGGTCACAAAGTCTAGTTGCGCAAGACCGGTTTGGAGGCTCGGTACGCAGGTCCCAATGCCGACTGTAGAGTCTCGCATGCCGATCGTTAAAAAGAGAAACTCTAATAAATATACTTTAGTATCTATTCACAATGCGTATCGAGAGTATGTCGCACTCGCTTCAAATGTCAAACTTTGACGACTACCTGCCGGAAAGAAATTATAAGAAACATCACAGTCCGATATTACTCAATACTATTAGATGTATTGTGTGTGGCCCCTCGAATTGCGGTAAAACCAATGTAGTATTCAATTTACTGTTCGAACCGTACGGATTGAAGTTTGCAAATATTTATGTATTCTCCAAATCGCTTCATCAGCCTAAATATAAACTTTTAGAAAATGTTTTTGAAAATTCGTGTATCGGATATTTTTCTTATTCGGACAACGATAATGTCATAGCCCCTGATGAAGCCGAGCCGAACTCGGTTATGCTATTCGATGATATTGCTTGTGAGAAACACGATCACATACGCAGCTACTTTACCATGGGTCGACACAACAATATAGACTCGTTTTATTTAGGACAGACCTACAGTAAAATACCCAAGCAGCTGATCCGGGACAATGCAAATCTGTTGGTGGTATTTAAACAAGATGAGATGAATTTACGACACATTTTCACTGATCACGTCACACCGGACGTATCTTTTGGAGTTTTTAAAGATATCTGTGCTCTCGCTTGGAAGAATAAACACGGATTTGTGGTCATAGACAAAGACAGTGAAATAACAGACGGTCGCTATCGAATAGGTTTCGATCGGATTGTAAAAGATATATAATGCGTATTTACACGTACAACGATATCGGTCCGTATGCTAACGCTACAAGGTTTTCTAAACCAAAGTCAAATCTTTGTACTTGGTACTATCCCGATAAGAAACAGTTTTGCGGTAACTATTGTAGTCTTACTACTAAACACGGTGATATATTTAACAGACGGTGTTGGAGACACAAGAGACGCGAGGGATACAGTAAAAGTTTACCACCCATTATCATACTGATGATTACATCGGGTAAGAGGATTTACAACAGGGACGCTTGGATAAAGTTTCTACACGAGAGCGAAAAGAATGGCGTCCCATTCGAACTAGTTATTTACAACGAACACATGTTAAAAGGTACCGTACGGCATTCTCAAAATCTGATCTCTCGGTTCAGACCGTTTCCAAACTTGTTCAACAGTATCGTTACACCCGGCCATGGAGACATAAACTACACGCAAGTTTACCTGGATATGTTGCAATACGGCTGTTCCCTACCTTATGCATCCAGGTGTATAGTAGTAACGGAGCGTACAATGCCTATACGTGATCCGGTTTACGCCTATCGGCTAGTGCTCGGATCAAAGTGTTGTGTCGACGTGAGTTACAATGTAAAGTTTGGACCGCCGCCTAAAGACCTACCACGCCAAATGCGGGGGAAACATTTTGAGGCCGTAAACAACATGGCACAGGGTATGTTTACCGTAGATTTTCTGAAATTAGCTCTACCATCAGTACCGAAACAATGCATGCATTTCGGTTTATCATTTGACGGTAAAAAATATTCCATCATCGATCCGATACAACTAAACACATGGCGTGAATTTACAGGTGCAAATTTGGATGAATTTCTCTTGTTAAATTCATTCCTGTTGGACACATCTGCGCCTAGGCCTATATCTGAACTCAAACGACACATGCAAGACACACCTGCAGATGATAACTTCATTGTTGCGGAAATACCCGAGTTGCGTGATAATTTAAAACGAACATTTGTATTCACCAACGTAAACAAAGTGGAACACATTCCATATTTTGATAATCATATGCGCAAATATTGGAAGGGGAAGGGCAAAGTGTTTAAAGTCTCAGCAGGTAATGTAGTAGGCTATCTGTTAAAGGATAAAAAGTACGCGCTCTTTTTGAGATCTATAGAATTACCATAAATAGAAAATTCGCAGCAAAAGACCTTTCTTATTATGCTTATCGCCATTCCGACTATTGTTATATATAAAATATAATTACAACTTACCGTCGTCAATAGTCAATTGTCGTATAAATTCTTCAAACGACGGCCGTTTCGGCTTATTCTGCCATTTTCAAGTTAAAATTTGTTGGATGAATTAATCCGTTGTCACACATCATATACACATTTACACACAAACATTCAGAATAAATTATAAAAAACACACAAAAATATTTACTATTAACAAATCACATGTCTCGTGGGCCCACTGTCTCGCACTGTTAGTTGGAAAACTTTATGTTACATTTCATGACGGCCAACATTATTTAAACTTGAACCTGCCAGAGTGGGGACTATTTAAAGACTCCATACCTCTCATAAACCGCCGGATTAAGGAATTATTTTATAACGAAGATTATTTACGCAGTTACATTAGTGAGTGTTTAGCCTCTGACGAACTCGTTTCTAGCACTCTCCCCGAAGCGGACAAATTGTACGATGAAATCGTCCTCTTTAAAAAATATGCGGGCCATAGTTGAATTTCACGGATTCCATGATAACAACAACAGGTATTTAGTCAAAGAGTTTGCTATAGTGAGTGATGCTTTTGAAAGCGTCATTGTTTTCAAACCACCCTATAAATTTGACCTACTGAATGCTAAAGCTCGGAGATCGGTGCGTTATTTGCAAAAGCACTATCATCTTCTCAAATGGGATGATGGTAGTGTCCCATATGACGAGGAAACTATACGTTCTTTGTGCGAACCATTCTCCACAATTTTCACAAAAGGATTGGAAAAAGCTCAGTTTTTGAGAAAATTTCATCCTCGTGTGATAGAATTGCCAGAGGAAGAAAAATACTCCTACTGTACAGAAATTCAATGTATATTACCTCAACACTTTCAACACGATAGTAAATGCGCCTTAAAAAGTGCTAAATATTTTTACAATTTATTCCTTACTTAGTGTGTGTGTGTACAATGGTCACTGGCGTGGGGTTAAGTCCCTCGTAAACCTAAAAAGGTCACTGGCGCAGGGTTAAGTCCCTCGTAAACCTACAAGGTCACTGGCGCAGGGCTAAGTCCCTCGTAAACCTAAGTGTGTACGATATGGTGCGGAAAATCCGTAAACCTATAAGGTCACTGGCGAGAAGTTAAGTCTTCCGTAAACCAAAGTCAGTAAGGAACAAATTGTAGAAAAACAAAAAAACAAAAATAAAATAAAATAAAAAATATATTGGGAGGCTACATTTTTGTAATGGAGTGGTAGTCACCGGAAGTAGCGATGGTTGGGGCTACTTCCTTAAGGAGTGAACCTTCAGTTCACCCTGGATTGTAATGCGGGCCACGGCTTCCCCGTGCGACGGTTCCAACCCCGTATAACGCAGAGGACAATCACCCCCCCCAGAGCTGACGGAGTATTCTCCATTCTCTACTTGACTTCCGACGAGTAATGACTTCAGTGTCGCAATTTCTACAAAATAAGAAAAGAGAGTAATAATGTCAAGTTCGAAACGTACGGTTCATTTTAGAGACGAGATGAATACTATATTCTATATAATCGATGATTCCGAACAAAGAGAAGCAAGAAATGGTTGTTGTTGGATGCGAGAAGCCGCCGAAAGGTTGCGGCGAAGGGCGATTAAAAAAATGAAATGCGAAAACTATGATGACGAATCCGATGATGACAATTCGAATAACGAGTTAGGCACAAGATGTGTTCCAGCTCCGTATATCGCAGAGGACAATCATAAATAAGACGGAGATGACGGAGTATTCTTCATTCGCTACTTGACTTCCAACGAGTAATCATGGGTATTGACGCAGGTGTCTCAATTTGTTTCTACAAAGATAATAAATTAATTGAAAAAGTTTATTTAGATTGTTATAAGTTTACAAAATGCTCGGAGGTGTTCGATGTTAGAGATACGGATAGTATCAAAGTTACATTTAGTACTGAATACGATTCCGACTCTTCGGAATCCGAATATAGCGATGCAGACATGAACGAGGCGAGCGACTCTGAAGACAACAGGAGTGACCCATCAGTAGGTGACGAGAACTACCCCCACCATACAGCTACACTACAAGAAACACTAACAGAGTAATTTCACCATAAGAGATTACATTGTAAAGAGCGGTTCTGAACGTTATTTTCCCCCTCCATAACTCCACTTCCCGCATGTACTGCGGAAGGTCAGCCATACTTGACTATATAAAAGCGACCGATTCCTATAAACTTTAGTATCTGTTTCATCATGGCTCCTGCAAAGAAGAAAACTACTGTGGCAAAGAAGAAGAAGTCGATGTCGGCCAAACTCCAGAGGTCATTTAATTCTTTCCTGGGTCGTGCTATCGATCAGCTTTCGTGGTGAGTAGATTTAATTTATCTTTTTTAAATATATACATAGTTGTGTTATGGTTCCAAGCCTAAAACTCTTAAAACCTTCTTGTTATCTTGTAAATGTTTGTAATTTATTGTACTAACCTCAAGTTTTATTAAAAGTGTCACTAAGTTGTTTCTTAATAAGCCTTTTTGTTTTCAGCGATGTTCGAGAGAGCAGTGAAGGTGTGCAATCGAAGGGGTTCGGAGCTATATCCCTAGTTCTCTCTGCCGAGATCCGCGGGGTAACGCAAGCTGCACCATCAATAGGCACAGGCTCTACTCCTCCGGTTTCGGCTCCTATACGAAGGAAGTGGAATCATTTGTGGTGGCCGAAAGTGGCATTAGCCACCACCACCACCGCAATTGAACCATCAAGGGACTCCGAACCGAATCCTTCGACGGCTCCTATTATCGCTGCGAAGTCGGATCTTGGGGGAATGTCAGTCTCCCAAGAGGAATGGGACGAGGCAATCCTTGCGCTCTCCGGGAAAGATCCACCACCATCGGCCGAGGAGTTGGTTATAAATATGCCACAGGAAGACATCGACTTTATTTCTAAAATGTTAGATTTTAAATAATGTATTATACTAGTTTTAATAAATTATCTATTATATCTAAATGGCGTGTGTTTATTTAACAAGGTCAATCATTAGATATACATAGGTTAGCAAACGGAGTATTTTCCATTCTGTACCCAGCTATTGTAGGGTAAACATCTAAGAGAGTTTTCAATATGACGCATTATTGTTGTGAGTTGAAGTGCTTTGTTCAACCTAAAAGTCAAGTGGATGGAATGGCATGTAACATCTGTAGATGTTATAGTTTTTGTCACTGTAGATGCGTAACGGAACAGAAGAAAGCAATGAAACTAGTCCTATACAAGACAAACTTTGAAGGATTTACTTGCTGTGACAAGATATGCACTCGGTTCACCGAAGATAAACTTTTTAACTGTTCATACTGTTCACGAACGGGAATCATACCAAAACTATGTACTTGTGTTTTAATTAATTGTAAATATAGAAAGTATTGGTGGGAAGAGAAACAAATGTAATTAAATTTTTAGTTAAAATTTTCAATCACTTTTGGCATTTATTTTTTTTAATTTTTTTTCAAAATTAACCTTCTCATGTCTGTCACCTTGACGCTGGTGAGAGGGCTTTAAACCAAGACAGGCCGTGATTGAAAAGCTGATTTATTCTGTTTTAAAAAAGAAAATAATTTAATTTAATTTAGAAAATAAAAAAAATAAAGATGGCGGAAACAAAATGGCGGAAACAAAATGGCGGAAAAAGATGGCGGGCGGAAACAGTGGCCGGCGTCGGCGCCTCAAGGTCACCCTCAACGCCCATGTTACTCTCCTCAAGGTCAACACCTCACAAACGTTAACTATCCTCAAGGTCAACATCTCACACACGTTACACTGCTCAAAGGTCAAAGGTCAAGGTCAAGGTCAAGGTTGTTCTAAAGGGGGGCAGACTCTACTTTCACGATATCTCACGAACGAATTAACCGATTTTGACCGGACTGGTAGCGATCGACGTCGCTTTTCAAGGTTAAAAGCTGATTAGATTTTGGAATTGATCGGTAAAGCCGTTTAAAAGTTATTAAAAAAAAACCTGATTTGAAAAATTTTTATTTCTTAGTTTTTTCGAAATTTCTCAGAACCTACCGGTCCGAATTAGTTGAAATTTTCAAGAAATCTAAGTTTGATGGAACTCTTTAGATCGCCGTTTGGTTAAGCCGTTCAAAAGTTATAAGCGGGTCACATACTTACAAACACACACACATACATACAGACAGGGTGACACCCTCTCGGGAGTGGTCAGGGAAGATTCCTAGGACCTCAAAACGTCGAGATCTGATGAATACTCGATTTTCGAAAATTGGGGTGAAACCAATAACTTCCCAATTTTAGAAAATTTTCAATTTTCTTAGCGGGAAGTTAAAAATGTGTAAATATTATAATTTTGTAGTATTGTTTAAAAGCTCTATCACAGCTGTTGCTTACGTTTATGATTATACTGTATCTTTGACTGTAATAAAACATTCTACCTTTGATTATGGACGTTCATGTATAATCAAGAATTCTACGTTATGAACGTTACGATGCTAAAACTGTCCTATTAGTTACATAAATTATTTTCTATATAACAACGATATAAAATTGGGGATGAACTAAGAATTGCGTACTTATTTTGATCCCTGTTATATATTATATATAAGGCTTGTCTTTTAATAATATATAATTAATTTACCTTATATATTATATCGCATGAATATTTTTAATTAAGTTATCATCTGTGACTAAAACCTGTTGACGAAATCGACGAAATCATTTACTCTTGTTGTGACAGCGATAAAAGATTTGATTTGTTAAAATTTTTGTTTTCAGTTTGATTAGATTGGAGTAACGGTTAATACTTTTGAATAATAACTCTCTTTTAAATTATACGACTTGGTTACGTTCGAAACTCCCATAGAGTGTTGTAATCTTTAGGTAAGTTGTAAAAATGTATTTAACATTCTATGAAGCTGTCAAAGAAAGCTGATTATGAAGAAAACTAACCTCTTAACAAATTTAAAGTGACCACTTCTACCTGTTTTTTAGCCAGTTTTAACACAATTTGAAGGTAAATTTAAAGACTTATGTTTATTTTTTAAAATCTCTACTAAGTTTCTGGCTATGAATTTAACTGATTCTCCCACATTGTTTCCCCCCTAGTTTAGGCTTAACCAGGCTATTCTTAGTTCTCTTTTTCAAATAGATGGCGTAAATTTACTGTAAGACCCGCAGCTGATATTTTTGCATACAAAGACATTTTTTTACATTCTACTTTTAAACATTGAATGCCTTTAAACATACTGTGAATGAAGACTTTAAGTTAGAACTTCAGGCTAGGCCTATTTTGTTTTGTATTCCATTTCTGTTGGCGTTGGGTCCTATTGTAAATACATGCCCAGATAGGCTAAGACCAATTTCTTCTATATGATTTGCCGAATTTTTAGTAGGCCTACACTTACTAAACTTGTTTTATCAAGATTGGTTTGCCACCTAAGTAAAAACCTGAATCTAAATTACCATTTACTTTTTTCAGCAACCATTTTTTTTAAAAGTAAGAAAATAATTGCTACCAACTTACAATTTGGAAACAAGCTAGCCTAGCTTAGTTTGGGTTTAGGTTTATTTTTTGGTAGTAACCATGCTGAGATAGAACAAATTTCGTCAGGATAGGTTATTTCAATAAGTAGTGGTATAGCCTACTAAAAGTTTGGGCGCAACTTTATTATTCGACTCTAGGCTACCTATGGCAACAGAAATGCAAAAATAATAATAAAAAAATACCTAAAACGTTCTAACCTAAAATATCTAGTCACAGTATGTTTACCTGTATTCAACATTTAACAGTAGAATGTAAAACAACGCCGTTGTCTGCAAAAATATTAGGCTAGAGTCAAATAGTAATGTTACACCAAACCAAGTTTGGAGATGAGAAACAATTTTAAATTTTAAATCGGCTGAACCGATTGTTGATATTAACATCAATCAAATTAGTCTACCATAAGTTGATGCCATACAATTCTTATTTGTTCACTTAGCAAATAAGAAACAAATGTGTTTCAACTTTTGTTCGGTCATTACCTGAAGCTATTCAATAAATTAAACACAATACAGACACATTTGGAATGGAAATACACAGGTGATGAGGGAGGTCCCTCATAGTCATTTGAATGTCCACTGATTAGTCCCAAGCGTAAGTCACAATCTTGTGAGACAGAGACATTGGGGAGGGAGTTTCATATTTTAGTCGGGGTATTGGGAATAGGTTGATAGCCTACAGTGTCTATGTGATTTAACATGTCAAAAACCATGTCAGAATGGATTTGTAAGTTCAAATAAAAGATAAGTCAACCTAATCCAGTATGCTGAATAACATATAGAGTTCACAAGATAGTGACCTAGATCTCCACTATATTTTCTTATTTTTCTGTTGTGGAATTATTGCCAGTTAAAACAGCTTTATTCAAAACAGTAATTTACAAAGAGGCAGTTATTTGTACCGTATTGCTTATGTGGCCTTACCAAACATTAGAAATATTATAGGCCTAGTATTAATGCTGATATAAGGAAGAGCCTCTGTCCACATCATGGCAGCCTATGTAGCCTATTGTAGGCCTATTTGGAATGGTGACAGTGATTGTTACATTAATGCAAAGAAACCATCTATTTTTCTGTACATCTTATAAAACTATACACATTGCACTGATTATAAAAAAGCATATAACTTAACACTGTTTTGACAAATAATGAGATAAATCTAAAGTTCAATAGCAGATTTAGTCTGACAGAGTTAACGTTCACCCATTTTAACCTCATCCTCATAGATGTTACAGCTCCAGCCTACAAGTTTACAATAATTGTAAAATTCAGAGAATCGTTTATTTCAGAAACCACTTCACAGCTTCAACAGCTTTCAAACTTTCGGATAGTTAAAAAAAACCTTCCTACACCTAAAATATATTTTTATTGCAATGACATGTTTACCTTTGAAATTGTACGAGGTTTGAACCATTTTACCAGTAATTTTAAATCTGTACAAAATCATCTCTTCAAAAAATAAATATTTACTTTTAGGGTTTTTGCAATAAACACTTTTGACAATACCTTGTAATTTTTAGTTAATTATCCCACAGTTTTTCTCATTCTTTTTACTATTTTAAGGCGTTATCAAAATATGTTGCAGTATGAAATGCAATAGTGAAAGGTGAAGAGTTAATGAAAACGAAACAAGCTTGGTGTAACTAGTCCTAGATAGTGCTGACGTATTCGTGTTTAATTGTACCTGTACTACTTTGTACATAGTAGGGTTAAAGAAAGTGAAACAACTATGAGTTATTAATTTATCAGTTTTTTAACATGCCTTAGCTGACTGGAAAGTGTGGTATCTTCCTGATCAGAAGATCCTAGGATTGAGTCTTGGCTAGACACTAGGTAGCTCTTCTACTGTGATTAGAGGGAAGGAGGGTGGAAGTAAAGCAAACTGTGGTTGGCACACCTCCAAGCTGGCTGGATATGATTAGTTAACTGGTCTCGGGGCATACTTTTACTACAGTATTTATATATATATAAACCGACAGGAGGTTTGGTAAACAAATATTTCAAGGCTCATTGTATCTAGTATAGCCTACGGGGGCGCAGATGATGGATCTATGCATTAAACTATGTGTTTCTTTGTAGAATAATATTCTTCAAAAAAGTTAACCCATTTGCTTATAATGACGGCGATCCGCCGTCCCGCTCTCGGTTGCCATTGTGTGAAATGACGGCAAATCGCCGTCCACCATTAAATCCGGTTTTAGCCAAGTTAGTTCCTAAAATATCCAACAGATCGCATATGCATCTTGTTCTACAAGCTTCAAGCTTTCTTTTGGTTGTATTTTCATCTTCCATGGCCTGCCCAATCGGCAAAAACGATTGGCTGAAAATTTCAATGTACCAGCTGACGATGCAAACTCTGTGTTGACAGCTGACTGTTTTGTTTATTTACATTGTCATCTTACAACATGTTTTGATTACTTTGAACTCAATTATTCAATTGCAAAGTGTTGTTTTATAATAAAATGTGTAACTTTTTATTTGTTGATGAGTGAGGTAAGGAATTGGATGAAAGTGTCTTTCATAATAAGACACTATCTGTTATCTTTTTTTCACATAAGGTCATTTAATAATAAATTTGAGTCTTAATTGATATAATGTAAATTTTTCAAACATACAGTCAATTCTGATTAGAAAAATAACAACATTTTATACAAAAATACCAAATTCTGTGTAGAAATAAAAATATAGTAAACTAGGCCTATGTGAAAACGCCCAGAAAAAAAATCGTTTTTTTAGCCCGGTCTGGTATTAAAAAAACTTTAAGCGAATGGGTTAAATTGACTGTTGGGGAGTTTCTGAAATAAACAATTTAATTGATATTTAACATAAATTGAACAATTTAATATTACAAAGATATACTAACGAAATAGGCTACTCATATAATACCTACCCCTAAATTAAACTCGCTTTGCTCATGTTTCCTTTTATTGACGTATATGCATTCCTTTCACTGATGCTAACTTATTACAAATATATTAAAATATATATAAAATTAATTTTTATTAAGTGAATCCATGTAGGATTAATATGTAGGTAGGCTATATTGTTTAATTTGCGTAAAAATATATGTAGGCCTATCTATTATAATATAAGTCAACTTACCTAATGTTGTTCACAGCTGGAAATTCCAAGTTCTCCTGATGGCCGACAACTACTAACCAAACAAAATATTCAATATGAAGTGTTTGCTTTAGACACTCCTCCCTCCTCAGTTTATAGTGATCAGTTATTGTCCATTGTTACAAAATTATCCTGTACATCCATTTCAGGCATTATTATAAAGTAATGCAGGGCAATTAAGAGTGAAGAGAGTTATTTTAAATTTTGCTTAGTTCTGTATAAAATGTTATAATTGGTTTCAGGAATCTGGGACTTATGATATGGATGTAGAGTTGGATCCGAATGAAGTACTAGTCCATCTAAATCAAATGGGGTATCATAATATCACTGGGGTACAACTTCAGGAATTCATAAAAGGTTGGTTCAATTTATGGTTTTAAAGTTGTAATTGTACTTTATGTGTTTTAGGTTTACTTTACTTTAAGGACCTAGCGTACTAAGTTGGGCCAAACTTATATTCTACTATAACATTAAAAGGTAGTATTTTCCTGTTGTGTGTGCGACCAGCCAAATCTACAGAACGTGGAGTTCTGAAATTTGTTGCATTTGGACAAAAGGTGCTCCGAAAGAACCTTGAAACCAGATATCTAATTTTTGTATTTGTTGTGAGTTATGAAATGTTTTATTGAAACCGGGTTTTCAGTATGCTATAACAAATTCATACTGCGTCCTCGTAAGTTTTATTATGTTTATCAAAGCTTTGATGAGGACTACCTAGAACAACTCCATATTTCCTCACCTAGGTCTGGGATAACCTCAATAACCACTTTCCAAAATGTGCATACCGATAACATTATAATTATTAATACCTAAAGAAAGAATTAGAACACCAGCTGTTTGTAGCCAGTGATAAATCAGGATACTGCCGTTCATCAATCGGCACAAAAATATCGTATCCGTAGCTTTACCGTATATGTTTAGTGCAGTGAAGATTAAATAGTATCCATGCCTGACTTGCAGCAGAAAGCAGACATGTGTGTATGTGTTTACATCGTAAACAAACCTATTGGGCGGACTTTTGTTCTCATTCATTTCTTATCTACTTTTCCCAAAATAATAATTTTTTTTGTGGATTTTCTCCCTGGCCAAAATTTTCCCAATCCGGCCTCAATTTTTCCCAAACCTCATTCGGAAATATCCTGCACCCCAAGACCGACATGGATAAGTCGTTGACAAGTGTGAAAAGGCCAAAACCCAATGAAACGATTACTGATATTATGTTATTATGACTATGCATCCTAGGCCTTTTTAATCTCATATTCTACAATTATGATTTCAGATTTGAAAAAGTTAATTTTATACGAACAACGGAAGCAAAGTGGTGGTTCAGGAAGTACACTGTCATCATCAACGTCTCCAGAAGAGGTTAACTATTCTCGCAAAACTCATAAAGCTTCTTGTCCCAGACAAAAGTATGGTAGGTTATACTGGATTAGTTAGCTATCAACATTAGTGTAGACTCATTGATGGTTAGTTGGTCTTCATTGGATGGATTGTCAATGATGGAAAGAGAATAGGTTCGTAAATGGTTATATATTATACAGGGTGATTCAGAACTGTTCGGCAATGTCTCGGTAGCTCATTCTACAGTTAAAAATAAGAAAAAAGTTCATATAAACATTGGCCCGAAAATGCTTTGTTTTCCAGATATCCGCCATTTTGTCTTTTTTTTACAAAATAATTCATATCTATACAACAGTCTGACTGATTGAGTTCAAACTTGGCATGAAGTTTAACTTTACAATGATCCATCTCAAGAAAAATAAGCAATCCAATCGTGCTTTTCAAAATGGCGGCTGTTAAATTTCAAACCTAAATTACTCAAAAACCCTACATTTTAACAAAAAATGTCAAGACACCTTTTTTGAAGCTCTTTTCATTCCCTATCGGTTGGTGTAACTGTCAAAACAATCGGATGAAGGATATAGCCAAGTTAAAGATAATAACAGCATATTATTACGTAAGCCTACATACTGCATGTGTTTACTGTGTTGATATAGGATGCCAGGTTGAACAAACCAATTATTACACATAACTAACTATTATCCTTCATCCAATTGTTTTGACAGTGATACCATCTGATAAGGAATCAAAAGGGCTACACAAAAAAAGTCTCTTGACATTTTTTGTTATAATGTTTTTAGTAAATTAGGTTTGAAATTTTCAAACATCCTCCATTTTGAAACGCTTGATTTTATATAATGGTTTATTTTTCATGAGATATATCATTGTTAGGTTAAACTTCATGCCAAGTTCAAATTCAATGAGTCAAACATTTCTCTAGATATGAATTATTTTTAAAAAAATGGTGGAAATCTTGGGAAACAAAGCGTTTTTGGGCCTATGTTTAATAAACTTTTTCTTATTTTTAGCTATAGAACGAGCTACCGAGACATTGTCGTATAGTTCTAAATCACCTAGTGTATAAGACTTACCGTGTACAATTAAACAATACATTAATTATAGTTATTTGTAAGATTTCTTAATAAGTTCCGATCTTGATCAATGTTCACAAATCTTTTTATAGTTCATTTATTTCTTTTATCATATGTTCCCAAAGTTTTAAACGTTATTCTGATTTCACAAGAAATTTATTAAATTGATTTTAAAATTAACTATTTGCCTTAAATCTTATTCTAGAGAGAAACAACTCAAAGGACGCAGACATATCTTCCAGCTCTTCAGGTTCCAGCGGTCAAGTTTTACGAATACCCGCACAAAAACAACACACCGTTGATGACGATAGTAAATCTTCTACGAGAGATCAAAGACCCGTGTTAAAGTCCAGAGAAAATCTTGCCAGCCACCGCTCCAAGTCATCTTGTGAGTATTTATAGAAATTATGATGGTGTGATGTGTGTTAGGCTTGGATAATGTCAGGGGTGCAGAAAACCTTTTAGCACACCAAATTTCCCCAAAACTCACATTTTTTACTAAAAATTTCCCCAATTGCACTTCGTGATATTATCCGCATTCATATTGCCAATATTGTAACTTACAGTTCAATATGCACTTAAGAAGCCTCTACAATAAATATTGATTTAAAAGAGAAAATAATTCGACTATGCAGTTGAACCGCTGACGTGAGTTGAGAGAATTTCCAAAACTAGGTTTATATGTTTTATGAGTTTCAACCTGAACTATTTCGGAAATTAGTCTACTCACGAAGGTGCTGAATGGCTGCCTTTGTGTATTAGTAGAATTTGTTGACACTTAAGCAGCCTCCGGCTTCGACTCACGATCGGTGCTTGTTTAATACTCCCGATCTTAGGTCTCAAAATAAGGGTATCTGTGTAATATCTTTCCTATGAAAATTCGCTAAAAATTTGATAGTTGTGGGCTAATAATGATTGTTACATGCTCTTCCAGCTTCCACCAGTTAATAATACTGATTACTGTACACTGTAATTTGTAATGGTAATTTGATTTTTGAAAATAACTTTGTTTAATTACTTGGGTTCAGGAACAAAAGTATCAATTAAATATCATATATTTCCGCATTTTACTGATAAAGAACAATTTTGAATTTCGGTAAGTAGTTAAAGTTAAGAAATGAAAAAAATCAGTAACACCTACGTACAGTAAGACCTCAATAAACCGGCAGACCCGATAGTTCGGCATCCATCATCTTGAAAATTGGCACTCATTAAAAATGGCAGTTTTTGTAATTATTGAGTGATTTAGGCCCGGTCTAAACTGCCTATTGACTCTACATCCGTCAAAAACAGCGTGTAAAAATCTACTGCTCAATAAATCAACAGTAAATCTACAAACATTTCAATCAACATTTCTCCTAAAAATCAAACCGATTCAAAACAATGTGCTCTCGTCGTCCTTTAAAAACTTTCCCGGTTAAAGGAACCGTTTAACACTTTCATTGCTGACAGTATTTTGTTGAACGTATTCCACTTAATGAAGATTATTTGAACTAATTGAAGTCTTTTAAAAAAGATACATTGAATTTTTTGTAAATAGTTGTTCTATTTAAAACCGCTTTGCACGGTTTGGAAATGAAAGGGGTTCGAAGAATTTGTGACAGGTTGGAGTAAAAATAGCAAACCCCCACCACGTACTGACTAACGGAAGCCAACAACAAAGGGGAATGGAGCCGTCCCTACCTGAGGTCCATTAGTTAGCGGCAATTTCTCTACGGAGTTATTGTTATGTAGTTTCAACGCGTAATAATTTATGTTTTTTAAGAATCATAATTTTTAGTTCAGTTTTTGTTTTATGTATTGAAATATTATTGTTTGTGTGTTGTAACAACACTTTAACAACCCAATAATAATAATAATATATATTTATGTACATTTAGATGTTATTTAGTTGTTATCACTTTGTAACAAGTCAAATAATTCACCCCAGTACAAATAGGAATCATTGTGTATATTTTATTAATAAACATACATTTTCTTAATTGAAATTAGTGCCAAGAAGCAAACAATTTAGCCTACATTGCAATATAATATAACTCCTATTAGAATAGGAAGAGAAGGTAGTTAGGGTCCTTTTTAGAGATTGTAACATACTTACGTTGCCAAGACTTTATATTTATGGAACTTTGGTATGGCCCTCAAAAATAATACAGGCTTTGTGAAAAACGGTTTTGGGCATTGTTATAGGTCTATAGCTAAAGAAAGTTACAGATTTCCATGCCATCGGCTAAAGCTGTTTGAAAATAGTCCACATTATATGGCAGTAAAATTGTATAACTGTTTGCCACAAATTTGTAAGACCCTTGGTCTTGCTTGTTTAAAAAATGTTATTAACGTGCAAGTTATAAACAAAGTTTATTATAGTATAGATGAATATTTTAATAATCCTCTATGAATTATGAAGAATGAATCTTGTTAACTTATTATTTATCAATCAAATTACTTATATTGATGTAAATGATGCTGCTCCTGTTCTTTCTGAATGTATTTTGTACAATAAAAAATATGTCTATGTCTAATGGAACCGGCACACGATTAAAGCCGTGGAACGACCGAAATTAGCAGAAATTAAACCATGCAAATAATTACATACAATTTGCCCAATACTCAAAAAAAAAAAAAAAAAAGCAGAAAAATACAACGAATCAGTTTCAATTCATAGAATTTTCATAACTCTAATACGATTAAATATATCCACGATATAACGGCACCTAAATATCTGAAATCGGCCGTGATTAATAAACAAAGTTACATGGCTATCTAGTTATTTAATTTATTCAATGATCCCATTAGGAAAATTTAAAGTATTTGATTTGTCTATTGATTTGTATAAATTTGTCTAAGGAAAAGATTAATCTACTTTGCATAAAAATATCGGGGTCTACATACAGAAAATTATTAATTAACCGTCAAAGTCGATCGAATAGCGCTGTAATAAATTCATTTTATAAGTATATGCATATTCTAAGATTAGTAATAATAAACAAATAGGCCTAAAATTTATTTATACCTTTCCAAATTAAATTCATCCTGAATTATTAACTTAATATCATCAAATTTGTATTAATATTTCAAAATTATTTTTCAACAGTGCAGTGAAGCCTATAAGAGAAGAAGAAATAAACAAAGTATACCAAATCTGTAACTAAGAAAGAAAAAAAAAAAAAAAAAGAAGTTTTCACTTAACAATAGCTTATAAGCGAAATAGCTGACAGTTCGAGCGTTCGGACATATTGTGCACCCCTGGATAATGTTAGGCCGAGCTGTACAGACAATATACTAGGACAATTAATTGTTGTAAATGTAACTCCATGGTTAACCATGTAGTGAAAAATAGTGTTAAGGTTAATTTCACATTATCTGTCTGATGCATTTTGTATGTCTTTCTAACATATTTTCTGTCATTGCACGTTTAAAATTATAAGTATTTAGTAGGTTAAAACTTACATTTATGATTAGAATGACAGCCATTTGCTTAAGTCTCCGTCTATGATATTGTTTTGTTAAACTTTCGGGCCCCTTCAACTGAGTATATATTATTATTTATTTGTTATAGTAACTACAAGTAAATGTGCACTTAACTTTTCATAATACATTGGTTAAGGTTTTGATTAGTCTAAGCACATCACTGTGACCTGTATAAAATGTACTGTAACTAAATGTTGTTTGTGTAGTTATCCGACCAAGAGAGCTGACAAGTCAGAGACCAGGTTCAGCACCCCAGAAGAGTGACCCTGTAGCCTTATACCATCGATACAAACAGCTGTGGAAACAACAGAAGCTGCCGGGAGAGGAACCTCATGCAGGGCTAAGATGGACCATCAGGGAGAAAATGATGGGACAAGAGCCACAGCAAAGGGTAGGTAAAGCAAGCTTACATGCATGTTTGGGGAATGGCATAGTTATGTTTGTTTGGTATAACACAAGGGTGTAATTGGACAACCTTATTGACATCAGGAGAATTTAATAATTTAAAATATCTACATTACTTAGTATTCACTTTCTCATTAATTTCTTTATCCTTTTGTCTAACAAGTTTCCAGCCCAAAAAGAGCCGATCTCTTGATGTCTCTTGTAAACTCCGTGCTCCATATCCTAGGGAAATAGATTTATGGTTAAAATATGGAATGAAATGAATTTATTGATTCAATTGTCAATTGTATCACAACTTTTACAACATATTTACAATCTTAAACAACATTAATACAATAATAAACAGATTGCAATAAAGTGAAACATAATAAAATGAAACAAAAATAATCCGTACACATTAGATTTTACTGGGGTGTAAGAAGGCTACCTTACACGTCAACCTTTGGTTTATTGTGCCCCCTGTTTCCCATGCCTAGCACGTTAGAAGCCTGTATCCCTTGTGAGGTCCAGGATTTTCTCCAAGTATGTGTCTTCTTCGTCCCCTGGTTGCTGGATTCCAAAGAGCCTCCTCCTTCTACGCTCCAGGATCTCGCACTCAAATATGACGTGTCTTGCTGACTCTTCTGCCTGTTTACAAAGCCGACAGCGATGGTCGCCTTCAAGGATTCCCACTGTTGCTAGGTGTTTCCTGAACTGACCATGTCCAGTAATGAATCCTAAGGCTCTTTTGAGCTGTGGTCGGTTTAACTTGATTAGGGATTTAGTAAGCTTAGTGTTTGGTCCCTTGATCAATCGTTTACTCTGCGTGTGCCCGGGTAATCTACACCCTCTCTGGCGTTGCTCTTCCCTGGCCCAGTTTTTTACTGCGCTCTTGGCCATGCTACGGCTAATGCAGCACATTGGCTCTGGCCCCATGAATGGTGCAGATCCTCCTTTCTTTGCAAGAGCATCCGCCATCTCATTTTCTGGAATGCCACGGTGTCCTGGCACCCATCTCAGTTCCACCATATTTAATGTGGAAAGTCTGACTAGTGTTGAGAGGCACTCCTTCACCAGTTTGTATGTGACTTGTACTGAGTCCAGCGCTTTAAGTGCTGCTTGACTGTCAGAGAGTATTAGGATATGTCTATTCCTGTATCCATTCAACAATCCTAAGTGGGGGCAAGTAGTAATTGCTAAGATTTCTGCTTGGACGACTGTACAGTATGTCCCAAGACTCTCACTGATGTTCGTCTTTGGTGAAGCGCTGTATACGCCATAGCCAGAATTGCTGCCCATCAAACACCTGTCTGTGTACCAGACTAGAGTCCCTTTAGCAGATCCTGGTTTGATGTTTCTTTCCCAGTCTTCTTGGGTTCCGAGGGTTACTGTGAAGGGTCTATAGAAAACGTACTCGGTGTGCATTGCATCAGTCACCATGTCTAACACCGAGTTTTAAGTACGGTTTTCACAATGTCGGAATGTCCTCCTCCTAGCATGCCCCTCCGCCATTCGTTCACACTGCCCATTTTAGTTTAGAAATTGTGACAATGCTTCTGGCCAGTTTCCAGTCAGCCCGGGATACCCTCGGCCAAGAGCTTGACTTCGACTACCGTCTGCAGTGTCACTATATAAGCATCCAGGAAAGTGAGTTTCAAGTAGTACCTTGAGCGTCTCTTCCGCTGTTTTATACTGTAATCTCTTGTCAGCTTCCGTAAGGATTTTGTGCCCACAGGATTATGAGGTTTTGGAGCCATTACTTGTTGCAGTCTAGCTACCTCCTTTTGGCTATTCACTTTGTTGATGAATGCTTTCCAGGAATCAAGTTTGGCTTGCCTAATAGCTTTGCTGTATGATGTGAGAGCTAGGTGGTACTTCCTCCAATCAACGCTCTGCTTGGAGGCATTAAACAGCCTTCTTAGTTGTTTCCTTCTGCGATTAAGGTTCGGAGACCACCATCTGGTATTGGATCTACCAGTTTTAGATCTCAGAGGGCAGTTATCCAGATAGAAGTCCATTATGGCCTCCTGAAGTGAGGAGGCCACTTGGTCCACATCTGAAAAGGTTGTAATAGACGGGTCATGGACCCATGTATCGCCGACAGCTGATCCAAATAGAACCCTCGGTCGGTCGCCTTCGGATCCCTAAATAAGGATTTTATGTTGTATGTTCCTAGTTGAAACATTATGTACTTGTGATCTGACAGGGAGGCTTCTGTTGACACGTGCCATTCCCTAATCAGAAGCGCTGTATTTTCTGTACAAAAGGTAAATGACTTCGCTCCTGATTTTATTAGAAAAGGTCAGTGTATCGCCTTCTCCAATAAAACTTCAATTTGTAAGTTATTAGACAAGAGAAAATCTAGTAATGACTCACCTCTTGTATTGGTGTCTGTGCGGCCTCATCCTAGATGATGATGCTCATTGTCATCGCATCCTACCAGAAGCTACTGCCTTCTGACGGTTGAAGCCTCCACCAGAATTTCCAGGTCTCTAGATGGAGGAGGTGTGCTGGCATCATATGGCAGGTAAGCGGAGCTTAAAACTAGGCCCTGACTGTCCTTCCCATTCTGTCAGTGGATTATCACTGTAGTGTTGTCTCTAGAACAAAAATCGATTAAAGGCAAGCATTGTACTCCCGACCTTACAAGAATGCAGGTTCTCGGTTGTTGGTAATTGAGTTGCAAAAAATAAGTTTACCTTCGGCATCTCCCAGTCCTGCGATCCGACCTCGGTTGAGCCAAGGCTCCTGGATCAGCGCCAGGTCGATGTTTTTTTGCCGGAATGTTTGGCAGAAGGAGGCCTAAGCAGCCTTAATGTGGTGAAAGTTTATTTGCAAGACCCTCAGCATTGTCTCTTCCTGACATCAAGGCAAGAGAGACTTGCCACAGTCCTGCATGTGCTTTATATCCTGCCGCCTTGATGGCTGCAAGAGAAGAGTTGTCAACCAGGAAGACAAAGGTGCGGCCTTTGGGGTCCTCCTTTGTCGTCAAGGTTTGCAATCTTTGATCCTGAAGCTCGAGTTTTGTTTATCGAGCATATCCCGGATCTTTTCTGGAGTCCCTGCCAGCTTAACAGGTGCTGTTAGGAACTCCTTGGTAGCCCGCAGGATATCCTTTCGGTCACCAACGATTAGCTCGACATCCTCGCCCAGAGGTCTAATGCTGGATATGACTTTCGTCAACCAGAGTTTGGTGAGAGAATTGGAGCACGAGATGATGAGTGCTCCTTTCTCCATATACGGAGCCTGAGAAGACTGGGTATGAGCCGTCCTCCAGACACTCGAACTTGTCCATAAAAGCATTTTCTAATGTTGTGCCCTGCTCCTCAGATAATTTTTCTTCGGGGAAACATTTAGGCACAACTGCCATTTTGATGGAGGAGAGAGCTTCCTTAAACGAAGATCCGGGTTACGCCGATGTCGATGCACCGTGCTCACCAGATTGTTTGGATCTCTTCCTCTGTGTTTTGGTTGAAAGGGGAGTTTGAGCTTCAGCCCTGCTGCGCTTCTGGCCCTCTTCCATGAGTGCGGGAACATTGGCAGCTGTCGAGGCAGCACCTTTGTTCTTCCGTTTGTAAAATTTTTGGGGTCATACTCCCGGCCGTACTTGGCCTTGAGAGCACACCTCCTGTCTCTTTTGGACATCCTAGAACGCCTCTGTTCCACATTAGAGAGACCAACTGCTTGGTAGCGTCCGTCAACTCACCTGCGAAACCTGGGGTATCAGAATTTTTCAGGAGGAGGTCTCCGTCCAGGTGAGAGCTCGACTCAACCTCCCCCTTACTCGGATCTACCTCCATGTCGACAAATCTAGAACCCTGCTCGATAGCTGGTTCTCGTCTGTCGGCAAAAGACGCAGATTCAGATGCTTCTGAGTGTTGGACAAAGTGAGCATGCTCTGAGGCCGCTACCTGTCCTGAGTGACCGGCTGAGTTTCCAGCTGGTGGCTGGTTCTTTGCCGTATTTTGTTTTTGTTTCGGATCCATATGGTTCCCACGAGTAGTGCAGGGTAATAAAAAGGTCCGCCGCACAGAGCGCGTATGTACGGTAAGGCTAAGTTTTCCTGAGAGGTCGCCTGGTATCTCAGGTATCCCGTTTAATGCACCATTACTTTGGTACCATTTCATCCTATCGGCACGGGTGAAAAACCTTCGGATTGGGGATTTTATTTCAGGGTTTACGCCCTTAGATCCGTTGAATTCAGCCTAGACCTTAGTCCAGTGCAGGGTCAGTCGATCCTCGCCTTTATGGTGCCATGGTGACCTTTTGAATTTCCACTTATTTTATTAAAATACGCAATACTTTAAATACATATAAATTTTTAACGGCAATAAGTTTAGGGTTTGAAATAACGCAACCGAACTTACCACTTACCTTTGAGGGTCTCTTAAGGATTATTTTAATAAATTTTCTCTGTAAAACCAGCAATGGGGACAGTTTAGCAATATGCCCCCCCCCCCCCCCCAGCATGACCATAACCATAATCCAGCTTAGAGTTTATAAACGCACAGTATACGGCTCTGAGGTTTTGCAATGTGCAAACATTCCTAACCATATAAAAAATGTGTAAATATTTCAGCAATTTATTTTTAGCTAAAGTTATATGAGGCTAAAAATATAACTGAGTCTATTATCCACATATATAACCCTAAGTACTTCACCTCAGCAACTTGCTTGATTTCACTGCAGCTGCAATTTATACTGTTGTCGATAAAGCAACGGAGTGAATATATTTCATAGGAGAAGTGGAATTTTATTGCCAATGACAGCTTTCCTTTTTCATGTTCCTTCACTAAAGCTCTGTCTTCCTCCACACTGACCAGTACAATGTCAAAGGTATGATCAATGGTATCCTCTTTATTGCACATCTCATATATTGGTGAATCGGCAAAGTTAAATCTATTCATATTACTCCGAGTGTCCAATTTTAATTCCCGTTCCAAAAGTCTGACTACTTATATTTCTGTACATGATTAAATCTTACTTAAATCTGTACTGGTGTAGGGTTACAGTACAAATTTATGCCGTTCTAGCTATTTTATAGGCAACTCGATCCCCAATACATCTCGAGGGACAGGCGTCCATTGAAAAGTGATCATTAAACTTTTTGTAGTTGAAGCAGGAGGGAAATTTCTAGTTCTAAAATATTGATCAGCGGGTTCGTAACGCCTTCTGTATAATTGTTTGTAATGATACAAATCTTCACATACTCCAAAGGCAGAGCAGCTTATATTGTCAGCAATTCAGTGTTCAAATCATGTCCAGCTTTTTCTTGTGTGATGGTGTTCTGTACAAAATCCTTGAAGAGATTTAGATATGTTACAGTTTTTTCTGTAAAAAATGTTTGTCTAGTTATTTCTGGAGTTCTATTGGGCTGATTTTTTGGTTATTGTCTACATGGAAAAATAGACTAAAAAATGTTGGTTAGGCTACATGTGGTTTAAATTTTATTTTGTCAGTAACTAAATCGTATTTGAGCTACAGAATGATTTAAAGAAAAAAATTATTTGTCGTTAAAAAAAGAAAATATTGTATTGCTAAGTCATCATTGTCATTTAGACTATTCGGTAGTATCATTGTATTTGGATAACCTAATAGAACTCCGATCCAATGCATTATTTCAATCCACTGGAAATTCGACAATAGTGGCGCGATCTATGGGGGAAACTACGAAAGCGGTGTGTAGCACCAATGCCTTGAACGATTTCTTCCTAGCGCTACCCCGCGGCGCGATGATGCACTATTTTCTCGACAACCTTTTTTTCGCCACACAGCCGCCGTGTGCATGTATGATCTATTTTATTATTCATGATCTATGGTAGTATTAACATTAAGAATTAAGTAATTTATAAATCAAAACATTTTGACCTGATTAATAATTTTCAAATGTTTATTATCTATTTTTACCAGAACAGTGTGGTTGCTGTTGTAAATGCGATTGCCTTCAAAATTACACAAATGAAAAAGAATTTATTGAAAAAAATCATTTTGAAAATGGGAAAAGTAATTCACAAGAAACTCTGCGAATCAAAGGTCCATACACATTAGAGGGACGCGTTACTGGATTTAAGAATGGAAAAACTAAAGAAAGAACAGTCCTGGGTACTTTTGAAATATACGATAGAGTCAAAAAGACAGTAGATGATTGTTATACAAAACAACCGGAAGTTTATTCAAGAAGTAAAACTATAAAAGACAGAGGTAGTTGCAAGGACAACCAAATTTACTGTGAATGTTTAAGTTCAGACAAACGTAACGTGAGTAAGATTGAGGAAACGCCCACTGAAAATGAACAGAAACGATTTGAATCAAACGAAAGACAAGGTAAATCAAAAAGTAAAAACAACAGACGTGCATCACCTGTTTGGGAGCCGGCGAAGAGTGCGGATGAATCTAACAACAAACGTTCTTTAACACTCGCAGATCATGTACGAGCTTTGCTGCACTTGGAAATGGAATTCCCTCCAGATTTGATCAACCCTGACGGAAAAACAAAGAAATTAAGAAATCAAGATAAAATAACAGACAACCCAAAGATATTCGAACCGCCGGACTTAGAAGAGGGATTCAGGAAAGAAACGGACAGTTTTTTTAATAAGGGATATAAAATTGTCGGTGAAAAACTTCGTAAAAGTGGAAATTCTGGTAAAGATCCGTTGCAACCAGTAACAAAACAGAAAGAACAAGCATCGATGAAATGTCGACATACGACGGTTTGTGACTGTGATGCAGACGAAATAACATTTGTAACATTGAAATCTGATAAAAGTAAAGGAAATAAAAAAATTGTAATATCTACTGAAATTAGTAGGCATAAATAAAAAGTATATTTTGATCAAATGAATTGAGTAGTAGTATTGGTCTTTGAAATCTATTTACATATTTTAATAAACATGAAAATTAAGTTTTAATAATTAATTACAGTACTACAATAAACTTTAAATACACCAGCAACATTGTAGTTCTCTAACTCATAGCTGCCATCACTTCCCTTGCCACGACCTTTGTGATTATTTCTTAAGAGAAATATTACTGTATTTAAGAAATTTAAAGTTAAAACTTAAAATATTTAAATAAAAAAATAATAACCTTAACTGTCAATAACATATGTTTGCGCTTACAAAAAAATATGTAGCTCTAAATTTTACTAAACGTAAAAGCACATGTTCAAAGTTTCAATGTACCGATCATGATTTATTTTTGAGTTTCATTTATACGTTATATTTTCTTCAAAAAATAGTAGAAAGTTATGACGTATTAGGTCTAATTAGCTTGAAATGTATAAATTCAATGATTCATTTCTTAAATTGTTTTGACGAAATACATACAGAATTATGAATTTACTGTAAGACCTTGTTAATTCGGAACCTGATAGTGCGACACACGTAAGAAGTAGTTTTTGAAGGAATAGCTGTATTCCAAAACATATTTGAGTAAAATTTTATTATAGGCTCTGTAGCCTACATTTACCATGTTGAAAATCCCTAATGGCATAAACTCAGTTAAATGTAGTTTGTTGTTTGTAGGCCTGAGTAGTTTCTTTTGAAGAACGAAGTAAACAAAAAGAATTGAAAACAATAAACGATTGAAACATATAACAGCTGATTTCATCCATTAGTTTCAATAGTTTAACAAAAATTGAATAAATACTAAAACGTGTTCAGCTAATGTACTTCAGTATAATGCACTAGCATCTACTAGTATTAACACTATGTATTAACACATTACATGCAGAGGCTAGACTGTATATGCAATGGAGAGAGTAGAAATGATTCTCCCTCTCTTCTCAAATGCTGGTTGATGTCGGAGAAGGGGAAACGTTTCAATTTTCGCCTCGATCAGGCCAACTCATAGTCCCATGGCTAGAGAAAATGCTATTGTGCATGCTTGTAGAGTGCGTATGACACATTTGGCACAGAGAGTAGAAGTGATTCTCCTACTCTTTCCTTCCAACTGCCGGTTTAATTTCAAAGTTGGAGAAGAAGTGTTGAATTTTTCATCAAATCCAGGCCAATTTGCCCTACCGTATCTAAAGAAGTTACACTTCAATAATAAACTTTAGTATTGATAATCCTAAAAATATTTGTACTAAAACAAGTTTTTCTGTTGCATGTGCATGCTTGTATAGTTTCTAAAAGATATGAACATTTCTGTGTTTCTAATATGCTTGTTATTATTTTTTAGCCTATATCCCAAGCGTCGTCTTTCGATAGATTGAGCAAGCGTCCGGAGTGGATATGACATGAGCAAATGTTTTTGGAATGACAGTAGTTTGTATGTGTAAGCCCAGGGTACATAATTGGAGCAGATGTTTTTAAAACTGACAATAGTTATGTTAAGAAACCGCTAGCTGTTTTCTGATATATTTTGAGTATTGTCTTATTTGACTTTATAGTTTCTGATTTTTGTTTGGTTCCAGTCAGAAACTGTAATAGTTGCAATGTGTTATGTTTCTTACCTGTTGGGAGTTCTGCGTTGAAAAAATGACATATATACATGCTTGTATTATAAACTATAGGTTTGCATTTATCTGATAAAAGCAATTCTTGTAAGAACCTGACTTCTTAACTGTTTTTGTTAATAATAATAGATAACGAAAGAGAATATTAAGAAAGTAAATTGCCAAAAAATTATGCTATTGCCCTTGGTACAAATAGGGGCGAATAAAAGGAAGATGGCCTCGCCCCTATCCGATATACTGAGAAAGTATTTTTTCTAAACCCTGAATGAAATTAAAAGAGTGCAGCAGAAAGTAAGTCAAAAATATAATGAATTTGATTTGCCACGTAGACCTGTATAAACTACTAAAACGTACAATATGAAAATAAAAAATTGTAAATAAAGGCAATAAACACTAGATTAATACTTTTTGCTTTTTCTGCACATTTCAACAAGTTATCAGAGACTGCCATCCTCGTCTAAAATTTTAAAAGGTAAGAATATTCACCAGGATTACTAATTGGGAAAATTATTAGTGACACTTGTGCCATTCGATGGATGAATAGTTTTAAAAGTAAAATTCTGTTTTTTAGGGTACACCCACTTTATTTTTTGAACACAGTCCAATCCCGTGTTCTTCCTTTTGTCAAAATTGTCAACTACACCTCAACACAGCACTAACAACAAAAAACACAAAAAACGGGTTTACCATTTTGACACGGTCATCAAAGTCACAAAAAACATTAAACAAATGCAGAACTCAGAAATCGCACAAATTGTCTGACGCTACGACGCGGAGACTCAACTCTTCGCTTCTTCAAAAACCGATGTTTTATATTATGTGCCTTCCGGTGGACGAAGGCCTGCTAGACGCTTACTAAGCCACAATGTTACTCACAAACCTCGTTTCTTATCAGTTGTGCAATCGTTGTGGGCCTGAATCGCTGGGGTAGGGGTGTTAATTAACCTGACATTATGAATTTCTCCCTCTACAGTAGAACCTCTCTTAACCGGTCTGGTCGGGACCGAGACCCTGGCCGGTTACAAGTTTGGTCGATTGATCCGAGGTTCCCGAAAAAAAATGTTGTTTGTTCAAAAATAACCTACAATAAATATTTCATAAATAACGAAGCAAATAAAACGTTATTGCAACTCATTTTATTGCATGTACTGTACATACATAAGCAAACAAACACCAACCTAGATTTACATATTACTGTAAACTTTTATTCTCATGAAATTCAGTAAAGGTTCCGACAAAGCAACAGATGAAGAAAGAGAAACAAAGGATGCCGCTTTGTTAATTGATTCTAAGAAAAAATACAGTTGCTGCGGAAGCAAGATTTGATTCCCCTATTGCTTCCGCGGCAACTGATTTTTTTCTTTGAATCAATTTACAAAGCGGCATCCTTTGTTTTCTTTTACGCCCCTCCTCCCCTGTTCCCCTGCCACAACACTCCCCTGTTCCTCTGCCGCACACCTAACGTTGCGTCACCCCGCTTTATTTTCTAGGAAATTTCCGTAAACAATCAATGTTTGAGACTTCGGCCAGTTAATATATTTGACTCTGTTGTTCCTTGGGATAGGCCGGTTAATCCGAAGACCGGTTGATCCGAGGCCGGTTAAGAGGGGTTCTACTGTATTTCAATTTTTATTAAACGGATAAGACATGTGGAAATGAAACACTGGGTTGTGAAAAGCCATTGGTATCAATCGTCATACATGCTGCTAGTTTTTGAGTCGGTAGTTTTTGAGAAATCGTGATGAGTGAGTCAGTGAGTGAGTGGTATTTCGCTTTTATATATACAGTAGAGTCCTGGTTATCCGCCATAAACGGGCCGGTGGAAGGGCGGAAAAGCTAAAATGGCGGATAATAGGGAGGGTTGAACAAATAATAGATGTTTTACACCATTAATACTTTTTATTGTAAATTTAATGAGTAAATACGATATTTTGCAGTAATACTATATAATAGAAAAGAAAAATAATGGAATACAGTTATTTTCAATGAAATTACGAAATTGAATGACAAGATTGTTAGGATAAAATACAGTAAAGGCACAATATAATACTGTACATAAAAAGTCCCGAAACTAATTACAGTTCGAATAAATTTAATGCAGAATTATCTGTACAAACAGAAAATTCAGATCAAGATTAAATAACACAACATAAACTAATGTACGGTACTTTCACCATATCATACTCAAAAACTTAATGTTAACGAATAACCTCACTGCACACACTAAACACTTAGAGAGACACAGTTGTTTACAAAACGAGTTTGTACGAGCTGACAGTAAGCGGGTCGGGCCAGTGGTAGTGGGGAAATTCTCATGGTACAGTCAGACTCCGAGCACGTACACTAACACCCGCAAGCTATCGCAGTCACGTACGCTCACTGACGCTTGCAAGTTATCGCAGACTCGTACTGCTACAATCACTGACGCCTACAATTAAATTAAATAAGTGCCGCTGGTGTGGCGGATAACACGGAATGGCGGATAACCGAATGGCGAATAACCGGGACTCTACTGTATATAGATTTATGACTCAAATGTTAATAACGATATATCGTTGGGTTGGTCTAAAATGTTGTTACTTAAAATTATTTTGTAAAATTTATAGTTTTCTGGATATTTAACATTGAAAATTTTCAACTGCCGCTATTTTGACACAGATTGTTGCAGGAAATCCAAATTTTGAAAAGTAAAATGTTATCTTTTTAGTTAAATATTCTTACCCAGTTTCAGGATTATATCTTAAAACGTTTCCGAGATATTAAGGTATTTGTAAAAATCACAGACGGACAGACAGAAAACAGATCGAGATATTACACATGTTATATTGTATTATTTGCTTGTTTTTAGCTGATAAATGACTCTGTAAAGTTTCGGACTGTCGAAACTGGACACTCTGTATACTGTAAGACAACTATTTACAGAAAAAGTAATTTTTAGGAATCCGGATTTTTGACGTTTAAATTATTGACGCTCTACTGTAAATGTAATGTTGGGAAATTGAGTTTTTAAATCTATTTTGATACATTTTGAAATAGGTGGAGAAACAACATTACAAGAATGGTCTTATCCACATACTTAATTTGATCTGTCAAATAAAATTATGTAAAAACTGTGTGTCTATATATCATTGTAAAGGGTGTGCCCTCAGGTTTGTAGAAATATACTGAAATTTACAAATAATTTAGAGAGTGTAGCCCAATAAATAATTAAACAAATATTATTCCTTTATTTAAAATACACAACTCAGTTGATTAAAGATATTCAATGTTGATAAAACAGTCAGCTGTTTAATAACTTTGAACAGGTGATTTCATACTTTGAATAAAAACATATCTCTAATTCTTAAGTTGTGTTTTTTTATGAGTAGGCCTAAATAATGCTGTTTTTTAAACTTTTAATGTATATATATATATATATATAATATATAAGTTCTGTTATATTGTAAATTTAATAATTTGCATTAGGCAGTTAATATTATTTTAAAAAGAAATTATTATGGCTAAAGTTTACATTAGGACATCTCACCGTTTTGCATTAAAAAATAATTGAACCGCTTACGTGAGTTGAGTGAATTTCCAAAATTGAGTTTGTGTGTTAAGGGTTTCAACCAACTGCCCGCGTGTACAAAGTATATTAGTAGAATTTGTTTCCACCTCAGTATCCAGCCCCGGCTCACCCGTTGCTTTGTTCCGCTCTCTTGTTCGACCTTGCAGTCTCGGATTATGGACTACTTCGCAAGGTAAAAGGTTCAGGCTAATTTTATGTTTTACGGTTTTGGGAGAACTAGACGGTCTATAAGGTTGTGTAGAAAAACAAAATGTTCAGAATAATGTTGTAAATATATTTTTTTCAGATAAAACACTAAAAAAATGTCATTCTAGTATGAAAAATATCAAAAAGTTGGTACTTCCTGTCAAAAAAGTGTGCTTCCGATTATATTTTTTTTGCTAACGAACTCGTCCGAGCGACTTAGAAAACCAACGTGTGTACCAAATTGGACTTAATATGCAGCCGTTACAATGAGAACACATATATGTATATAAAGTTTTTAATGGCACCAGAAAATGTGTTCTGGGGATCATGATCAGTGCTCATTTACTACACCCTTAGGTCTCACCATAAGAGTCACTGCAACAGTTCATTTTTTCTATGGAAATTTGCTAAAAAATATATAGCCTAAAGTTCTAACTTAAAGTCTCTAGTCACAGAATGTTTACCAGCATTCAACAATCAATAATACAATTTTATTGTATTAGGATCAGGTGGTTCAGAAAAGAAAAAAAAAAAAAAACATTAAACAGTGGTTCTGTGAATATTTAGTTAAACAATGATTCTCTATAAGCCTTATTGTTAAAGTTTCCAACATATATATAATAATATTTTATAACCTTCAGTAACTAACCCAACACAGAGCAAGCTGTATATTATTGTGATATATCCAGAACAAATGACTTTATGTTCATCGCTTATTGATTCATGAAAAGGAATAGACTATTAGTTTGCTCAACTATTTTGTTTAAGTATTAGCTCCCGTGTGTGTGTGTGTGTGTGTGTGTGTGAGTCTCCCAAAACCCACTTACCGAATTCTGTAGTTAGTCCCAACCACCGTTCAATCGACAAGCAGAGCCTCCATCACCGTGGGTGACTTCTAAATCTCTGACCTTCCTTTTAAGTCAGGGGGCAGTCTATACACCTTACCAGGATACTGAACTAGGCAACTAACGAGGTCTTAGCTAGTGTCAGCTATTGTGACACTTTTTGATGTATTTCACAATAGCATGCTATGTTGCGTTCATTGTATTGGGACTTAGAAAAATTATACTAAATAGTCTAATAAAGAATGATTTCTTTTTATAATTACATAACAATTATTCCTAATAGTAAGTCTTTTTTCTTTTATAACTATTCCTAATAGTTGGCAGCACTACTGTTTTATAAAAAAGGTCAGGTGTCCTAAAGTAAATTTACACCGAAATTATAACATATGTGTGTGGAGTATTCTACGAGTTGTATATAATTTGAAAGAAAGGGAAATATCTTAAAATACCTAAAATCAAAACGCTAGATATTCATTTCAGTTTTCTGAATGAAACGTGATAAATGTAAATATTTTAAACTAAAAAATTATAAAATAAATCAAATGTTAAGGAAGTATTTCCTTCAAATGTTTTAAAAATGTTGTATCAATTAATTTGAGGATAGAATTTGTTGCCAATTTTTATATATAATTGTAAAAATTCCAAGGTTTTATTATTTTACATATATACAAGGTTTTAGGTTGTAAATAATTAGTTTAAAGATATTTATTGAACAAAATATTTATAGGTTTGAGTATGAAAATACACATATTTAACTTGTATCACGTCCCTGCCCCCCCCCCCCCCCCCATCCCGACTAAGAAATATTAAGAGATAACTTATTTTTATAGTTATAAGTTCATATTAATCTTCAAGCGCTTGCATGGGCGGTATTTTGTGTGCCTTTTTTTTTTAAATTGCGCTGTACTTTAACTGACACATCTAGCCACACAAAACCTATAGGTATTCTTTAATTACATATGTAGTCGCTAAATGTCAGTCGCAAAACAATTTTAACCAGCATTAGTTCAAGGTTAATCAGTGTTCGTGCATGAATACATCCACTGATGGCCAAGCTACCTCCTTGTAAATAACTAGTGTTAAAACATTCCACTGCAGCGATAGACGAATTATACTTGTTATATTTATGTGCAACTAGTTACTGGCCTCCTTTGCCATGAAGGTTCAGTTCAAGATGAGTTGGATATAATGATGTAGCTGGTGTGGCAGGAAAATGTAGAGTATATGGTTGTATTATTATTTTGTGATTTTTATTGAAATTGTTTAGTGTTGTGTTCATATGAACAAAATAAATTTCTTTATATACTAATGTTAACTGTTTAAATGTTAATGCTAAATTATTCAAAATTAAAGTTTTTTTTTTTTAATAGCGTATACAAAGGTTGTGTTTGTGTAAAAACTAATATTTTCTGGAAAACAAATTAAAGTTGTTTACAAATTTTTGTTCTGCCAAATTGTTTAATATTAAAATTAGGTTATTATATAAATTATATCTGCTAGGAGAAATATGATCAGTTTGAGTACAATTTTCCGCCAATCCTAGCTTAACCTTTTATTTGAGTTCGTCGACACGTTTCGGAGTTCCTCCATTCTCGAGATCTACTTCAGTACTGGATTCATCCGTTTGGTATTCGTCTTTATATACAGTTTAACCCCGCACCTCCTCAGTTTAGCCACGCCCCTCCTCCAACCGGTATTGCCTCCGGCCACACATTCCGATGGCTTTTACACCAATGCAACAAGGGAAGACGCTTAAATATAATGGAATATATGGAAATTTTTAAACTAAAGATGAACGGAGAAAATATTATTAATGAACAAATATACAACCAATCAGAAATAACATTCCAAAATCTGAAAATGTTGAAAGTGTTAAAGAATAAAATAAACAAGTAGGTTTGTGTAGCCATCGGAATGTGTGGACGGAGACAGTACCGGTTGGAGGAGAGGCGTAGCTAAACTGAGGAGGGGCAGGGCTAAACTGTATATAAAAACAAATCCCAAACAGATGAATCCAGTACTGAAGTAGGTCTCGAGAATGGAGGAACTCCGAAACGCATCGACGGACTCAAATAAAAGGGTTAAGCTAGGATTGGCGGAAAATTGTACTCAAACTGATTAAAATTAGGTTATTGAAAGATATTTTTGAACTGTTTATTCAAAGCTGTGTTCCTGTAAATAGTCTTTTCTATAAATAAAAACTGGTTTAATTTAATTTTAAAGTTATTTGTATATTGTGAACGTGTATTATATGATATCCATTGAGATGCTTAATATTTTTTTTGTGAAAATTCAATGGAAAATCCAAAAACTAATAGACAAATGTAAGCGGCCAAAGTGCCAAATGTGAAATCAAACAGCACGAGCGCTTGAAGGTATTATGTATTTGTTTTCAATATTTATTTGTGTTAGTCGAACTGTATTGTAGTTAACATATTATGAGGGGTGCAGAAAATGTTCAAACGCCCAAACAAGATTCAGGGGAATTTTTGGCCATTTAAAAAATCCACAAAAAATCATTTAAAAAAAGTAATTATTTTGGGGAAAATTGATAAAAAAACTAATGGGAACAAAGGGCAGCCTAATCAGTTTGTTTATGATATATTATGTACATACAAAGAGTGCTATATTTAATCTTCAGCGCACAAAATGTCACACGCCGTTGATGAATGGCAGTTTCCCGATTTTTGACTGGCTACAAACAGCTGGTGTTCTGATACTTTCCTTAGGTATTAATAATTATTATGGTACCACCGTTACTGTTATGGACATTTTGTTGCTTCATACAAATAAGCTCAAGTTTATTCAAGCTTATTGGTTAGCTACAGTTTATTCAAGCGATAACAACTAAATCACATTAAACTATTTTATACAAGGGTACTTAATACATAGATACTACTGATGTTTTTCATTTCTTAATTTAAACTACTTAACGAAATTCGAAATCGGTCTTTATCAGCAAAATGCCTAAGTTGTGATGACTCATTTATTTGTTTCCATTTTCATTGTGTAGATGGGGGAAGAGGGGTAAAAGCGGTTGCCAGGTGGCTTGTCGTGATGGGGGAAATTTTTAGTGAAAAAAGTATGTTCTCGGGAAATTTGATGTGCTATAACATTTTCTGCACCCCTGCATATTACTTTAGTTTTTTTTGCCTAAAAATGAAAATGGGTTGCGGTTTGCACACTGAAATTATTACGGACTAAATAACATACAACACAGATGTATGTAAATAATTGTACATTAGGGTGTTAAAAATTAAATTCACAAGTGAGGGTAGTTTAGTCAGTGCCCTTCTAGCTTTTTAAATGTAATTAAATAGGCCTACTTTGAGGAGTTTTATTACTATTTATATAATTTAATTTACTTAGTCCCTTAGAGCAAATTAATGGTGTAATGAAGACAAATTTTGTATAAAAAATGTAAGCATATCATAATAAACAATTACATAAATATTTGCCTGAAGTAAATATTTGGTTTTTAATGCAAATTATAATGTAGTAAACTGGTAATGAAAATAGAAATCATACTACCACCTGTGAATATTATAATTGTATAAAACGAAACAAATGACTATATATTATTTTTTTAAATAAAGCTAAATGCCTTAAACACCATGTCTACAAGTCTTAACTATCGACCTGTTTGTATCATTTTCATGCAGCAAAAGCTCTAGTGATGTACTTCGTCCTGCATAAACATTAAACCTTGTTGTCTATTTACCTTGCTTTAAGTTGTAATGACCAAACAATATGGCAGTGAGAGCAAAGTGATTTGTGTAATATAAATTAAATAATAAAATCAATATGGTTTAGTCTTCTTTGATTTCTTTCTTATACATCCTCAGTTTTACTGTTAAGTATTGTTATTAAAAAAGGTTTGACACTGTAAGGACTGTCTTAATAAAGTGGAAATAGTAACAGCGGTAACTTTTCAAGTGCAACCAACAGGATGAATAGAACTCGGTTGTACACAAATGTGGTGTAAATCAATATTTTAACATTTATGCTGTCTCTAAAACTAAGTAAGTAAAATGTTTTCCCTAAACTGTTTCCTACAGCTGTACAATGCGATACTTGTAATAATTCACGCAGCTGAACCGTTGACATGAATTCAGCGTATTCCCAAAATTAAATTTATATTTGTTTTAGTATTTTAACCAACAATTTGGGGAATGGTCTACTCACAAAGGCATTGAATAGCTGTCTGCGTGTATGAAATATATTAGTAGAATTTGTTTGTACCTAAGCCTCCAGCTTCGACTCACTCGCAGCGGAAAACTCGCAGCGGAAAACTCGCTTTGTGAGTGGCACCTCAACTTTGCTGCCTTGGGTTATGGATTACCTTGGATCAGATGATGGATTTGAACCGGGTACTTTGATATTTTACGTTTTTGATTGATTTTGGGAAACTAAGAGAGCTATAAAGTTGTGTAATAAGAACAAAATGTGCAGAATAATATCCTACATTTATTTTTTTAGGTGAAATCCCAAAAATTTTCATTCTGGTAAAAAAATCTAAAAAAATAGTTATTACCGGTTAAAAAACGTGCATTCGGTTGTTGAATTTTTTTGGTTAACAAACTCGTCTGAGTGACTTAAGACAACCAACATGTGTACCAAATTTGGACCAAAATCGGACTTAAAATGCGACTTAGATTGCGAATATATATATATATATATATATACACACAATTTTTAATGACACACCAAAACGTGTTATGGGGACCATGATTGGTGCTCATTTACTACTTCCGAACTGAAGTTTCACCATAAGGGTCATGACAATAACTCATCTTTCCTATGGAAATTTGCTAATAACCGAGTTATTGGGTACAAACAGACAACAACAGCTGATCAACAATAAAATGTTCAGCAAACATTTCAAATGAGTTTGGATATTGTTTTCAGATTAGTAAGTAAAACAGTGCATGCTAATCGTGAACTAAAATATGCCATTCAAGTTTACGAATGAAGAATAGGCTACGCTGATATTGTTTTTGTGTACGGGGTTTGTAATAGAAATGCAGAACAGGCACAACTCGAATATCTGGAATAATGGCTAATATATTGTTATTTTATTTATCAAAGTAATGTCATTGAAATCAGCATTAACTTCAAGGATAAGTGCTTTTCTCAAAAATATCAAAACAGGGCAGTTATAAATGCTAGCTGTTTCTCTGATGGGGAAGAGTTCAGCCGCCTGGACTGGTTGATCCCTTCACTACTCGTACATAGTTTTGGATCAATTGACTTGTTCGATGATTTGGGCTGTTTGAGCTTTATTATTTCACTAAAATATTGGTTCAACTTGTCCAAAGCTCCCAGTCCAGATATATTAATTTAAATAAATTACTTTGGGCTGTTTGAACTTTGGACCATCTCCTTGGCTGTTTTAAACCAATTTAAAGAAAATTCTTACTGCAAATATAGCTCACAGTATAAATAGATTAAGAAATGTTAAGTAAGTAGTGAACACTGTTGTTTTTGTGGAATGTTTTATTCAGCTCCATTTAGAGAGTATAAAAACAAACCATTCAATTTTACTGCTGAAATTTAATTTTTAGTGTAGGCCTAAACCATACAAGCTTTCAGAAATTCGCAGCAGAACCAAAAATATGAGGTACGGTAAACAAATTGAAAATTTCAGAACTAAAAGTATCTCTTTTTGAAGAATGACCCTTAATAATAATGTAATAAAATAAACGATTTGTTTGATAATTTATGTTTAAAAATTAAATCTATTACTTATTTATAAGTAAGCCTAATTAGGCATTCAAATTAAGCACCAGTATTGAATGTGTTTTAGTTTAGGCAATTTGGTTACTACAATAAAAAGCATCCGTAGAAAATCTATTTTTATTAAAAATATAATAGCGTACATATTCGAATTATAAAGTTCTATTGTTTCCAATGTAACTATCCAATTAGAGGCAGTTGCTGCGATAATGTTAGGGGACTGGATTTTTGGGTCAGCCTATAAGCATCAGTAGGCCTATGTCTCTGTATAAGCTACTAATATAAGACTAAAAATATTCCTTGAGAGTCATTGATAATCTTATTATGCATTTTGATTTGACATGATTTAGACGTTTCCTATTTAAAAATATTGTACCTACAAAATTCCCCACTTTGGGAAGAAGGACTAAATTCCAAACTATTATAAAAGAAACTTCAGTTGGCCTACTTTTTTAAGTTCTTACAAAAGTTAAGATCAAGGAGGATAACCAAGCCTATAAAAACAAATTTCAAAGACGTATAAAGTCGAAGATGGCAGTATTTCAACCTCTTGGTAGCCATTAAACTTATCCTATATATTTATTTACACACGTTTGAATTTCATTGTAATTAAAAAAAGTAAGTTCGAAAGCTTTTGTAGTTTAGTAAATTTCTTGCTTAAGGGTCTGCTGTAGTGGCAGCCATCTTGGATTTTTATCCCATAAGAGCAATGTTAAATTTCAAACCATTTATTTCGTTTATTTTTTACCATAAAATTGTTTGCAAGGTCTCATTTTAAGCACAGTCACAATACGCATCCGTCTTGCAATTTACACTTTTTTAAAATGCTTTTGATTTTGACATTTTGTAAGTACAAAGTTTCAATTTTTTTCCTAATACAATAACGAAAAATAATTTGCAAGAAGGATCCGAAATTTTATAAAGAATATTCAGTTTTTTTTTCAACACTCAATTACAAAAGATAGACTTATAAAATGGTTCGAAATGAGGCAATGTCAGCGCAAGAAATTGCACTGTTTAGATAGGGATACAGTGAGAGGCGTTTGCGTTCTGGTGGATTTCTCGTTTACTGGAGCAGACCCTTAAAAATAACCTTATTTAATTCAAATTATGTTCTTATGAAAACTGTGTAAGGTGCTGCCACCTGGTAAGTTAAATTTGAAACTAGTTATTTATATTTTACTGACGCTCCCTCCAGTGATGCATGCGGAGTGTCTCTGTCCGTTACACGGGTACATGAGTGTTGTATAGCTTCTCAGGAGAGGCTGGCGGATACACTCTTGTGCCTGTGTTCGGAGCCAGAGTGACTTCCTTACTTGGGGGAAGGGCGGTCGTTTAGTGGGTATTGCCAGACTTATTCTGGATTGAGACCCACCAGTACCTTCTCTAACGAGAGGTCTGTCTAAATGCATTTTTCCGCCTAATTTAAAAAATATTGCTTGGAAAGTGCTGCTACCTACATACAAACTATGTTTTATTTCCATCTTTATGAAAAGAGTAGGGCCTATGCTGTATCCCTATGGCGCTGCCACCTGGTATGCTAAATTTGAAACTGAATAAGATTTGTAAATAGTTTGGAAAGTTTAATTTGTGAACGATTGTGTCTTGT
>JAGFPH010000097.1:618639-663807 GCA_018207615.1 Philaenus spumarius
ATAAGTATTGTTGATGGTTTCCGTCGTACGAGTAGTATTTATTTCTATTAAATGTTAGCAATGAACTAAGAAAACCCTGGATTCCTACTTTGATGCGAACTGTTGTAGAGCTTCAAAAATGATTTCACAAAAAGCCGCCAAGTTATGCCGTAATAAGTATTGTTGATGGTTTCCGTCGTACGAGTAGTATTTATTGCTAGTCTTTGTTAGCAACGAACTAAGAAAACCCTGGTTTCCTACTTTGATGCAAACTGTTGTAGAGCTTCAAGAACGATTTTACAAACAGCCACCAAGTAATGCCGCAATAAGTATTCTTGATAGTTTACGTCGTACGAATAGTATTTATTGCTAGTCAATGTTAGCAATGAACTAAGAAACCCCTGGTTTCCTACTTTGATGCGAATTGTTGTAGAGTTTCAAGAAGATTTCACAAACAGCCGCCAAGCAATGCCGTAATAAGTATTGTTGATGGGTTCCGTCGCACGTGTAGTATTTATTGCTAGTGAATGTTTGCAATGAACTAAGAAACCCCTGGTTTCCTACTTTGATGCAAACTGTTGTAGAGTTTCAAGAAGATTTCACAAACAGTCGCCAAAATGGGGGATAACTGTAAAACAAAACATTTTCAAACTTATGTTTTACAACGGACAAAACTCGTTGTAGGTCCTGGATTTGAATTTATAGTTAATTTTATAAATTTGAACAATCTGGACTTGCCGCGGGCTGAAGCCGAATGTAGGTCACGACAGTCATGTTGACGCGGACGGGTCGTTATCTGGCCAAGCTAAACTTTTGTTCGAAAAGGAATAAGTACTTGTAAAAAATACTTAAAGATTCTTTCGGGAAGCCAAAATCCAGGATTTAAATAAAAAACAAAAATCTTCAGGAAATGCATTACGCTAACCTCGGGTGTATTTACTGCACGATTAGATAACATAAAATCACTAAGTTACGTAAGATACAAGCTATTAAACTATTAGGAGAATTTCAAAATTCCTCTAAAATGAGAAAGAAAAGGTTTCTTAGGCTTTTCTTAAGAAGGCCTAAAATAAAGGTGAAATAAGTTTTAGCGAAATTTTGTTAAATAAAAAAGTTAATGTTAATCCACTAAGTTCAAATGATAAAAAAGTAGGTTAAAAAGAAAGTTTGTTAAATTCTAACCAAAACAAGTTTTAGTATTGATAAACATAATTTATAATTAAGAAGAAAAACTTGAAAATTTATGAAAGGAAAAAGGTGATAGAATTTGCATCTTTACAGCCAAATATAAAGTTAAACTTAAATTTTTAGTAACTCAAAATGGTAAATAGTATGTAAATAACATAGTTATGTAAAATTAATCCAGTATTTGAATATGTTTCGGGAGTAAAGTAAAACCCCAGTTTGTAAAAAATCGTTAAACTCCCTAACCCCACAGCAAGACAACCAGAGGCAGGAACGAAGTGAAAATCCGGCTAGTTAACAAAAACCAAGAGACAAAAAGAAGTGTAAACGAAAAACCGGGAAAAACAAAAAGAAAAGACTTTTCCGGGAAAAATCGTCGCGGAGAAAAGCGCGCGGGTAGTGTACGCGAACCAAGAGTCGTACGAACGTCACTCGAGTTCGTGTGTAAAGAAGACAGCGAGCTGAATCCAAAAATGTCACTCTCAAGGAATCGGGAAAACCCTGGAGGAGTTACAGAGGAAAAGGATTTTCCATAGCCTAAACTGCGGGAAGCGAGATAAGGACTCGAAACAGCAGAGGGGCTGGCCGAAGATGAGACGGCTGGAGGGGGAGCAGGTCTACCAGCATAGGAAAGTGGGCGTACTCCAAAAACAAAAGGAAAATTACTTAAAACAATGGCTAAATTAAGTGTAAAAATAATGGAAAAATTAATATAAAATTCAGGATAAAAAATAACATAGACTAAAAGTTTAAAATTGTCGAAAAAACGAATTTTAAAGCTTTGTAGTAATAAAGTGATAGAAAGTTTAAGTTGGCAGGGAAGTAGTGCCGAAAAAGCCTATATAAACGATTGCTCGGGGAAACTCGAGAGCCTTCTCATTTTTACGATGTAACTAGACACATCGAGCCTTCACATTTTTACGATGTAACTAGACACATCGAGCCTTCATTATTCTGCGATGTAATTAGACGCATCAGGAGCTGTTACTTGTTTTTTATAAAATACTATAGCATGCAAGAAGCTAAGTATTTTCTTCGCTAACCTTATAAATTGTATAACAAGTGAGAAGATACGTCGTTGCGGTTTTTACCTGGAATGCAGCAATAGACACCGCCTTAATCTACAAGAACTTCAGTGGCAACTTTGTCAATACAAAGTTGGCCGAACTTGGAATATTCTGGAGGAAGAACATAGCCTGCAAGACAGCTGATGCATGGAGTGATTCGTAAAGCTTCCAGACAGGACTCCAGGACACCACCAGGCGACCACTAGGACATGCAACTGTAACTTCGATGGAATAACCGAACCGGGATTGCAGACACGACATCACCTCATCCATCATTCATCCAGACAACCCTACAGGACTCCATTTTCACCAACGAGACAACTTAACCAGTACGCAGAGCATCTGTAGCCTGCCATCGCTAAACAACGCTCGCGGACTTCACATCAAACGTCGCGACGCCTGGACAAGTGTGAAAATGTCGGTAGAAGCGTAAGATACGTTAGTCCCTGTTAAAATTTGCCTGAATTAAATTCAAATAAATTTATTTTAAATACTGGGTTACTTAGGATGTTAGATTAAGAAAATATTGGTATTATTAATTAGAAAAGTAAATTCATTAAATCGTAAATTCAAATTAAATCTTTCATTAAAATATTAATTAAATTAAATTGAGTATAAAATATTAAAATAAAATATAGTTAGGTAAAAGATTAGTTCTGCCTTATAGTTTAAGAGAATATTATTTAAATTGAAGGGAGATTTATTAATTTGTATTTGTTGGAAAAAGATAAAATCCAAAAAGTATAATTTCTGTTTAAATTTTTGAGAAAAGGAGTTATTAAAATTTTATTTGCTTTATAAAAAAGTTATTATTTACAAAAACACCTAGTATTCAAATATCCCAATAGTTTATGAGTTATAGATTAAGAATTGATACAGTGAAATTTCATAATATATTTGCAAGCACAAATAAACCATTTACAAGGTTAGTTTCAGAGTACTCACTACTCAGAGGTTTACAAAAAGTAAAATTATTAACTTGTGTTCTAACTGAGCTAGACTCAAAAATAAATTACTGGAAGTATAAAGTAAATTTTTTTCTTTTGTCGGGATATTCAGCAAACTGAATATTCGATACATAGTTATTTCACCTAGGCCAAACAAAGTGAGATTGCCTATAAGACTTCCAGTAGGTGGAAATAACTTATTCTCCAACAAAGAATTCTCAAAAAGGAGATTCGTTGTAGTTTATATAAACTTTTTTCTTTCTTTTCTCTATTAGAACACGTACTGAATGTTTCTCCGTTTCTTCCTGAATCACCCTGTACATGTTATTATGTACGATTATCGATTATCAAACGATTTGGTCCAAATTTGGTACACATGTTGGTTTTCTCAGTCGTTTGGACAAGTTCGTTAGCAAAAGAAGTAACATTTTTTCTTACTAGAAGCACAAAATTTTGGAGAAAAATATCCTGTATCTAAAAAAATATAGGAGATTATCGTGACCATTTTGTTGTATAGTCCGGCTTTTTCACCAAAATCGATCAAAACGTAACATTCAGTGAAAGTATCCGACTCATATCAACGTAGGGCAGCTTCTGAGACGTGGACGAGGGCCGAGATGCAAACTCACGAAGCAGTTCATAATACGAGGTTGCAAACTCGCGAGCGGTACTAGACAGCGCGTGATTTGGTGCTGAAGGTGCAACCAATTCTAATAATATATTTAGTACACACAGGCAGCTATTAGTTGAATCTCTAAAATGAATAAGTTAATTTTGTAAATTCTCTCAACTCATGTCATCTGCGTGATCGAATTATTACCGAATTTCCATAGGAAAAATGAGCTATTGCAGTGGCCCTTATGGTAAGTCCCAAGGTCGGGAGTAGAAAATGAGCACCGATCATATATATATATATATGTATATATTTTTATGAATGTATGTGTGCGCACTCTAACGAACGTATTTTACGTCCGATTTGGACCAAATTAGGTAAACAGGTTGGTTTTTTAAGTCGCTTGGACTAGTTCGTTAGAAAAAAATTTACCGGAAGTAAATTTTTTTTGAACTTTTTCGTACTAGAATTAAATTTGTTTGAAGTTTTTTTTTAAACAAAATAGACATACGAAATAATTCTGCACATTTTGTTTTTTTTACGCGACCTTATAGCCCATCTGGTTCCCCCAAAAACAATCAAAACGTAAAATACCGTAAAATTACCAGAATTAAATCCTCGGCTTTTACGGTGGTGACCGATGGCAATATATTTGGTACATGCTGGCAGCACCTTCAGTGAGTAGATCAATTTCCCAAATAATTGTTTGAAACACAAAAACATATATAAATTTAATTTTGGAAATTCGCTCAACTCACTTCAGCGGTTTATCTGCGTGATCGAATTATTTATTTTGTAACGGATGAAATGGTCATGGTCACTATTAGCAGACATCTATATATTATAATCTGCAACCCTTGTAGTCAGTATTAAACACATTACTTTGCCTCCAAATCAAACAAAGAAAGATAGAACGAACGTTAACCTAAACTACTTAATTATTTAACAAGCTGCCCCAACTCCTGTGGTTATATAGTGTTAAACCATCAATAAATTCACCTTTATACCTCCAGTGGTTGACCTAGGACCCCGCCCTCAGAATAAGATATTACGTGCTTGGTCTACTAACTCGACCTCTTGGTCGCTGAAGACAACATACATTTATTGAACTAATATTTAAATTTACAGCTGAATCAGTGAAGAATCTGAACAAATTTAATATCAAAACATGTTAACTTTAGGAAATATATATATTTTTTTTACAAATTCACTGTATAAGTTACTATTTATTGGGGCCATGTACTGAAGAAAATAATATACTTAAAAAAGTTTACCTAATTTTTTATATTTGTTTTTACATGTATGTGTTTTCTGTATATGTTTATTAGCGAATTTCTGTAGGCAGGATGAACTATTTCAGTGACTGACTGTTATGGTGAGACCTAAGGTCGGGAGTAGCCAATGAGCACCGATCAAGGTCTATAGAACATGTTTTGTTGTGTCATTGAAAATGTTATATATATATGTGTTTGCAATCTAATGGGCGCTTTTTACGTCCGATTTGGTTCGAATTTGGTACACACGTTGTCTTTTTATGTCGCTCGGACGATTTCGTCAGCCAAAATATCTAACAACCGGAAACACCAAGTATTTTTGACCGGAAGTAAATTGTTTGAGATTTTTCAGACTAGAATGAAACGTTTTGGGGGTTTATATAAAAACATACATATAGCAGATAATTCTGTACATTTTGTTTTTTTACACTACCCTTATAGCTCGTCTGGTTCCCCCAAAAGTTATGAAAACATAAATTAACATACAAGTACCTTAAAACGTGAGTTTGTAACTTCAAGCGAAGCGAAGCAGCCCATGTTTCGAAGGCGCAAGGTCGATGTGAAAACTCGCAAAGCGCAGTACACAGTCAAAGACCTTAAGGTCGGGGTGTAAACCCGCAAAGCGATTGTTTCTGCTGCGAGCGGAACGAATCAGCGGGTGCTTTGCGAGTTTGCACCTCGGCTATCCAGCCTCGGATATAATTGCTTTGCTACGCTCGAAGCGAGTTTGATTGCATCTTGGCCGTCGGCCTCGGCTCCCCCCACGCGAATTGGAACCGTGCAACTTTATGGTATTTTAAGTTTTGATTGATTTTGGGACAACCAGCCGGGCTATAAGGCCTGTCAAACAACAAAATGTGCAGAATAACCTCCTATATTATTTTTTTTAGGATTAAACTCCAAAAAAGGTTACGTCTAGCAAAAATATTTTCAAATACTGCAGTAAAAGTATGCAAAACATTCCAAGCCGGGGACCAGGTAAATATGCCGTCAGCTTGGAAGCGAGCCAACCACCGTTTTCTTTACTTCCGCCTTTCTATCGTCAAACTACAGATATAAAAACCAACCTGGTCTTTAGCTGAGATTCCAACCCGGTATCTTCTGATAAGAAAGATACCACGCTACCCACCCCGGCTAAGGCTTGAATTCTAATTAACTGATAAATTAACAACACTTTAGTTAATTAAATATCTCTATAAATATTACATGTATAAGCAAAAGTTACTTAATCACACCATCTAGGAGTGGTTATAACAAGTTCTCACTAAGTCTTAATCTGTTATAATTAATTGTACTTGCGAGATAATTAAAATATTAGTGATACATAAAAAAAATAACGTAGCCATATTGCCTACCTCGCCCCTTCTCCTCTCGCTGTTAATTCTATTATGCAACAAGTTAATATTTTCTCTGAAAATGCATTGGTCATTATTTTATAAGTTAAAAACAATAAAAACGTATTTATTTCAGTTTAGTAAACATTTGTTCAGCAAAACCAGATACGTCAATCAGTTTTAAATTTGTTAAAGCTTATCCTGAAAAACCTTAAATTTTTGCTATCTACACAAAGTAAGACGTACAAAGTGCGACAAGCTGAGACCATTGACATAAAACCGAAAGAACTAAAGTTCAGTTCACAAGTCAAAGGATATAAAGAAGGAAAGGCCTCGCAGCGAAGATACTCTGGCCAACACATAAACTTGGCGAGGGCAGAGCGTCGGCAGATAAATCTTGTCTGATAAATATCTAGTAAATAAATTTGTTCCTTCTGAAATCATAGGCTCATTAATACACTCGGAGGAAACAAACTACCAAGATCGGCACTGCGGGAGCGACAGTGCTCTCTCTCCCTCGAAGCCTCGCCATACACCACGCCGTTGGAATTGAGAAGCGCATAGTTCCGTACTAAGATCGTTGCATCTTTTAATAAACTGGGAGAGGGCTACTGACATTGAGAGGATTATATATATTGTACAAGTATAAAGAAATAATTAAAAGAAAAAGGGACTATATTAATGCTGCAGTTCCACAGTGCTTATATGTGAACCGCCACTGTCTAGAAGCCTCATCGATCGGAACAGATGGGTCGAGCATATGTGACTTTTATAATAACGGTAAATTATGTAAACTAACACAAAATCAATAAGTATTTATACAAGGATAACATACAATAGAAGCAATAGTTTTAATAGAACAAAAAGTTCTGTATTTGACCACGTGTAGAGTGTTCCAGCAATAAACTACTTGAACTGTTTATTGAAGCGAAACCTAACAACAAAATCACCATGGCAACAGTATAGCATTGACTTGATATGTTGTGTGAGGACTATTAGGAGTTGAACTATGGTTAAGGACATAGTATGGGGCTTCGCCCCGCTCTCGTTTATTTCAACATTTGTCGGTCTGTTAGTCGTGAAGTTGACTGACGTGTCTCGGAAAGAAATCTTGTCGACATACATCAAATTTGTAATCGTTTTGACCTGTTTTGTTACCGTGGTAGCCGTTGCTTCTTTCATTGACGAATCGGGGACCAAAGTTCCGTGGACTCGGATAGGAATCGAACTGAATCTACGTTTCTCCACCCTTTTTCTGATGTGGACAACGCTAAGCGGATACAAGACTTTTGTTTTAATTTTTGAAAAACTAAAAAGTGTGGATCAGAAATTAGCAAGCGTCGGCTACTCCACTAATCATAGGAAATACAGAGTGTTCACGACCGCGGTTGCTGTCGTTGCTGTAGCTATTCCTACGGTAATTTTTATCTTTTTAATAATGAACAAATTCTTAAACAGCAGTTTCTTGAGTTATGTGCTCCATATAAATAACTTACACTTAGTATTTATGTTGGATGTAATGATTTGCACTTATTGTGTTTTGGTGTTGACTGTACGCGATCGTATACAAAAGCTGGGGGGCTGTATTAAAGACTTACAGAGGGAACCACGCATTTCCATACTGGACGTAATGCCTCCTGTAGGTAGGCCTACTCAGTTCGGTAATACCGACAGGAAGACAAGAGTCATCAGCACAGTGTGTAAGGAACTCTTCCAGGCTCTACTTTGCATCTCTGACTACTACAGCGCTAGTGTAGCCTGGTACATGATAAGTATTATTATAGTGAGCAGTCGTTTGGCATACGATTTCACTGTACACGATCGGCCTAATGTGATTATTCTAATACTAGCTCTTCATTATTTACTGCACTTGGGATTTATCCTTTTGTCCGGAGCACTTTTGGAAACAGAAATTAACAGATTTACACATAACTTGTCGAATGCAATGATCATGGATACACACGCAAACACAAAGAAGCTGTTGAAGCGTATCTACTGTCGACTCCTACACGAGGACAAGGCGATGTCTTGTGGTTTGTTTGATTTTAATCTAAGCTTTGTTGCGATAACATTCGATCTAGTTTCAACCATAGTGTTTGCTATACTAGAAAAGTAGAACTATAAAGTGTGTTGGTGATAACAGTGAATTAATTGCATTTATTATTAACATATATGTATGTACCAAATATATAGCATGGTAGATTTATTTCTATAAACACTTAGTTAGTAATATTACTAGGAACTAAAGTTGAACTAGTATTTTGGATTTGTTTATTTATTTAGATTATCTTAAAAAAAAAAAAAAAAAAAAAACACTTAATTAACTCTTTCTTTATATCCTTTTACTTGTGAATTGAACTCTAGTTTTCTTTCATTATTTCCTTTAACTTGTCTATTGAACCCTAGTTCTTTCTTTATATCCTTTTACTTATGGACTGAACTCTATTAGTTTCATTCTTTATATCCTTTAACTTGTGAATTGAACTCTAGTTCTTTCGTTCTTTGTATCCTTCAACTTGTGAATTTAACCCTAGTTGTTTTATCTTTATATCCTTTAACTAATGAATTAATTGAACTCTAGTTTTTCTTTCTCTATATCCTTTAACTTGTCTATTGAACCCTAGTTCTTTCTTTATATACTTTAACTTATGGACTGAACTCTATTTGTTTCATTCTTCATATCCTTTAACTTGTGAATTGAACTTTAGTTCTTTCGTTCTTTGTATCCTTTAACTTGTGAATTTAACCCTAGTTGTTCTTATCTTTATAATGTATAATTTATACTGAACTTCCTCTTGTTTATTTATTTTCAACTTAACTTTTAATAAATGAAAAGCAATACTAATAAGAACAAATTAATTATTATTTATTAATTTGATAACGATATACTTATCTATTTGAACAAATAAAAGATAAATCATTTACGGCCTAAAATTGGCTCGTTAACAAGAAACATCTTTATCTCGGGGCTTGTGTCCGTGGGCACGATATTCAATCAAAATATTTAACAAACACATACAAAAAATATAATTTAAATAATGAGAATGTTCTGAAGAATAATTAGAATATTTATAATGAAATGTTCTCAGCATGTGAGGTTATAGTCAGGCAGATTAAAAACTAACAAAATTCCGGCTTTATCACAAATAGTTCTTGATTGTAAAGTTTTAGTTTGGAAAACAATTATTTTTGATATCTGTTCGTAATGAATTTAAAACATAATTAGTTCAACTTATTTGAATTGCAAAAAAAGGTTAAAATCAAAGTTTTTCACAAAATAAAAAAAAATGTTAGGCTTATGGTTTTGGCAGCACTGAAAATCTAATTGTTACTCTCTCACCACTGTAGATGATGTCTTGCTAGTTGTTTTAAAACACTTCAAAAGATCTATTCTCTTCGCTTTTTCTTTAGGTTCCTTCTTATCGTCAAGCCTTAGAATAAATTTTTTAACCTTACTGGTATGGCTTTTCCTCAGAACTCGTTTTTTTACAGATGTTTTTAATTTAGGCTTTGTTGCAAATTCTGCTTTCCGATTTGTCGTTTTTTTTACTTGTTTATTCTTCTCCTTGTTTGGCCGTCTGCCGTCAGTCGAGTCTTGGTCATTTGTTATTTTATAGAATAAATTTTGATTTAATATAAAAATGGGTTTTATTACTATGCATAAATACCTAGAAATTGTTTCCACTTATTTTTCAATTTGTGTGTGTATTAATTTAAGTACAATGTTACCGTAGTCACGGATTTTGTTATATTAAATTCGTCAGCTGTTACAGTGTAAATTGCCGTGGTGAATGTGTTATTAATTTATTTTAAATTGTGGAATGTCTTATATTTAATTTGGCAAATTTGGTATTTTTAGTTGCAGAATTTTATGCTTTTTATATAAATGGCGTTAAGTTATTAGTTTATATTCGTTAACAAAAAATATTATTGGTTTTCTTTAATTTGGTTTCTTATATCATTTAACTTGTCTATTGAACCCTAGTTCTTTCTTTATATCCTTTAACTTATGGACTGAAATCTTTTTGTTTCATTCTTTATATCCTTTAACTTGTGAATTGAACTTTTGTTCTTTCGTTCTTTGTATCCTTTAACTTGCAAAAAGACCTGGCCCTTCCGATCCTGCTGATTATCGGCCCATTAGTCTGCTCTGTGTACTCTCCAAAATTTTGGAGCGGCTTGTTTATGATCAAGTAATTGAATTCATGAAAACTAATAATCTTTATGACGAGTTTCAATCAGGTTTCAGGCAAGGATACAGCACAACAACAGCCCTTTTACAGATGACATTAGGTATGCAATGGACCGGAAGGAAGTCACGTTTCTGACACTATTTGACTATAGCAAAGCTTTTGATTCGGTTATACACGACATTTTGATTAGCAAACTCAAAAGTTTAAATTTCTCATCACCTTCCTTAAGATGTTTTAAGGCATTCCTTAGCAAAAGACAACAGTGTGTTCTTGGGCCGAATAACTCCCGTTCAGGCTGGTTAGAAGTACAAAGAGGGGTCCCGCAGGGATCTGTTTTGGGACCACTGCTTTTTTCTCTATATATACATGACATTTCTTCAAATTTTAATAATTGCAGCTACCATCTCTATGCAGACGATCTTCAGATGTATAAACACTGTGAGGTTCCCAATATAGAGGAATGCGTAAGCCTTATAAACAAAGATATTATTTCACTGACTGTTTGGTCAGCTCGTCATGGTCTCAAGATTAATGAAGGGAAAACGCAGGCAATTATAATCGGCTACCCACGTTTATTAAAGAATATTGATTTTCGATCTGTGCCTAATATAAAGGTTAATAATATTAACTTAGAATTTAAGGATGAAGTCAAAAATCTTGGTATTTTATTCAATAGAACGCTTACTTGGTCAAACCATGTGGACAATGTCTGCAACAAGGTCTTTTCCTCGCTAAGACAGTTGAGACGCTACAAAATGCTGATTCCCATTAAGGTGAGAGCTGTGCTTGTCGAGTCACTTCTTTTTCCTATATTTGATTATGGTTGTGTCGTTTACAGTGACTTGAAGGCAGAGGTAGCATTAAGGCTCCAGCGGGCACAAAATGCATGTATCCGGTTTATTTTCTCCATAGGTTTTGGTCAACATGTTACTCCTTTTTATAACCAATTGAAATGGCTTAAGCTTTGTTATCGAAGAGATCTTGCTTTGTTGACTGTATTATATAAGTATTTTAAAACTAATTCTCCGGGTTATTTTTCTACATTTAATTTTATGTCTGATATACATAGTGTCAATACACGTTCGGCTTCTAGAATTCTCCAAATTCCCCTCCACCGTACATCCATCTTCAACAAATCCTTTGCAGTTTCAGGTTGCAGATTGTGGAATTCAGTTGTTGCCCGGGTAAGGGAGGGTTCAGGTCTATCGGAGTTAGATTGAATGTTAGGGGGCAGTTTTTGGCCAGGCAACGAGAGAGTGTGTGATTTCCTGGTAATACTTTCTTTTTTATGTTTGATTTACTCCAATTAATTTGATGTAATATGAATATTTTCATGTTGTATAAAATAATTTCTTTATTACTGGTCTTTTACGTTCATCGAGGCACTGAAGTTTGTGGTTGTTTTTAGTTTTGTAATTTAAATTTAAAGTTTTTCTTTGTTATTAAAAATTAAAGTTATTTCATTAAAATTTTGCGTAGTTTTATAGATATGTATTGTATGTAAAGTATGAATAGTATCTATTATGTGTATATGTATGTGTATGTATGGATGTAGGCATGTGTATGTATGTAGGCATGTGTATGTATGTGCGTATTTCGCGGATATTTTATTTATGATTTACCTATTTAATTTGTAGCATAAGTCATGTTAGTTTATATTATTCTTTATATTTATAATTTTGTTATATTTATAATTTTGTTACTATTGTATTTATTATAATTTTGTTATAAATTTTGTAATTATTTATGTATTTTGTTGATGGGTTCAGTAGAAGGGGCTTCATAGCCTCGACTGCGCCCAAATAAAGGCGATAAACAAACAAACAAACAAACAAACAAACTTGTGAATTCAACCCTAGTTCTTCCTATCTTTATATCATTTAACTTATGAATTAATTGAACTCTAGTTTTTCTTTCTTTATATCCTTTTACTTCTGAATCGAACTCTAGCTCTTTCGTTATTTATATCGTTTAACTTCTTTAACTTGTGAATTGAACTCTAGTTATTTTTTTCTTTATGTCCTTTAACTTGTCTATTAAACCCTAGTTCTTTCTTTATATCCTTTAACTTGTAAACTGAACTACTATCTTTTATCTGTTTATTTATTTGGATTATCTTTAACTTAAATACTCCTAGACACACATATTGTGTAGAAACAAAGGCGTGCACCGAAATCGGTCAAACACCTGGGCTTAGACGGGCATTGTGATAAGGAATTATGTATTTATAGGGTTTTGTAGTTTATGTTAACCCTTACGTATTATGATTTCTACAAGTTAGTGTGTCACCACCTTCGTTCAACAACTTTGTGTGATGACATGTTTTATATTGTTGCTTTCTATGTAGTTTGAATATAGTGTAGTTGAATGAGACCAACGCGGGACTAAAAAGATGCAAAGAAACTGTTTTAAGGTATTTCTCCATGTAATATGTGAAGAACGATCCGCTAACGACTTTAAAAAGGACATTTTCAGGCTCGTACATGCTTTTCAAGTAAAACATTTTTTGCACAAACAAAATTTACGTAAAAACAAATATTAATAAAAACTTATGACTTCTCCCTTCAACAAGAATGTCTTCTCTCTCCCACCATGAAATGTGCGTGCCCTACCATAGTCTAGACACAGTATTATTGTCTGATGTAAAACAACACCGCAATAAATGTACGCGAAAACCCAGAAAACCCGGCGTCTTTATCGTTTCCTGAATACTTAACCGAAGAAATATGCTCTCAAGATTTATCTGCCGACGCCCCGCCCTCGCCAAGTTTATGTGTTGGCAGAGTATCTTCGCTGCGACGCCTTTCCTTCTTTATATCCTTTGACTTGTGAACTGAACTTTAGTTCTTTTGGTTTTATGTCAATGGTCTCAGCTTGTCACATTTTGTACGTCTTACTATGTGTAGTACCAATTGGATATGTAAAACAATCCAATACAAATTTCTGGTTATAATACCCTAAACAATTAAACGAGGGATTTCTGTATGTATTCAGATTTGAATATGGTTCTAACGATTATAAAACTTTTAATTTAAGGGTTTTTTGGTGCTTAGAATCGATAGCGCTATGTCTCATACTACTAGAAATGAATTGAAAAATGGGAAAAACTAAAAATTTCATCAATAATAAATATTCAAACGTTTTACTGAGCGCCCACTTGGAGATCCCCACTATATTTCGTAGTATGTTTTTATGTAGCTTAACTCAAATTGTAGACTACGTATTATTTTTATGTAATTTATATAAAAATTTAATGTAACAAGACTGTTTGAATATTTCTTTGGTGCTTATTTTTTAATAGAGGAATTGGTCCTCGGAATACATACTATAAATATAAAATTATATATCAATAGAACATTTTGCTAAATAATATCATTGTTACTATATTTACGAGAGATTTCGTAATTTATTTTGTAAGAAAAAAATAAAATCTGTCCTAAATTGAAGATGAAATAGTCAATTTGTATGCAGGCCTGCCTCATTTCTCAAACAAAGCTTTGAGGTTATGGTTAATCCTGTGATAATATTGTTACTATATTTAGGCCAGATTCGCAATTTAATTTGTCAGAAAAGTGTAAAACTTGGACTAAATTGATGGTGAAATATTAAATTTGTATGTTGGCGTGCCGCATTTCTCAAGCAAAGCTTTGAGGTTATAGTTAATCCTGTGATAATATTGTTACTATGTTTAGGCCTGATTCGCAATTTAATTTGTCAGAAGAGTGTAAAACTTGGACTAAGTTGATGGTGAAATAGTAAATTTGTATGTAGGCGTGAATCATTTCCCAAGCAATGCTTTGAGGTTATGGTTAACCATGCGGTAAGTGTTACTACATATAGGTCTGATTCACAATTTCATTTGTCAGAAGAGTGGAAAACTTGGCCGAAGTTGACAGGTAGTGAAGTATTAAACTTTAACATAGGCCTGTCCCGTTTCTAAAGCACAGCTTTGAATTTATGATTAATTCTTCAAAACATTTCGTATGCAGGTTTCAGTACGTAAAATGTATATAAAGTTAAACGAGCAGAGCTCGGTCACGTGGTACTATTAACTATTTAACCTTCTTAAAAAAAGAAAGAATTTTCAGATCGAGTCCAAGTATAACCGATTTGTACTATTCTAATTGAATCAGTTATTGTTTGATTATTGAAACTCGTGCATCACTGAAGATGGTGACAGTGTAGTTGAAACGCGTTTGATTTAGTAAACGTATTAGTCGTGAGATTCTGTATACAAGTTTTATTCTATCAAGCTACATCCTCACAAGTCAAGCTCAATTATTATGTATAATGTAAACATGGTTAACAAGGAAACTTTCCTTTCTAATATTCAATGTAGATGTTCCGTTATTAGCGAATTTCCATAGGAAAAATGAGCTATTGCAGTGGCCCTTATGGTAAGTCCCAAGGTCGGGAGTAGCAAATGAGCACCGATCATGGTCCCCAGAACTCGTTTTGGGGTGTCATTAAAAATCATATATATATATATAAACAAATAGTGCTACGAGACAAATATATATGTATATATTTATGTATGTATGTGTGCGCACTCTAACGGACGCATTTTAAGTCCGATTTGGTTCAAATTTGGTACACTTGTAGGTTGTCTACGTCGCTCGGATCGTTAGCCAAAAAAATTCACCAACCGGAAGCACGTTTTTTGACCGGAAGTATCAATGTTTTGAGATTTTTTCTACGAGAATGAATTTGTTTTTGCGTTTTAAAATATAAATGTAGGATGTTATTCTGCACATTTTATTTTTTTACGCGACCTTATAGCTCGTTTGGTTCCCCCTAAATCGATCAAAACGTAAAATACTATAGAAGTACCAGGTCCAAAGCCATGTGGTGGATTCCTCCGTGGGATTGGCGTGCGACCCAATACGGGGGTTGACGTGCAAAGCACGCAATGTTTTGTGTGTTGAAGATACTCCAAATATACGGAATAGCGTGCGAAGCACGCAATGCATTGTGTATTGAAGATACTCCCAATATGCGGAATGGCGTGCGAACCATTTTGCAGCTATTGAGCACCGTCGTGAATAGACCTATTTCCCAAATTGGCGGTTGAAAACTAAAACATAGGCCTATAAACCTTATTTTGGAAATTTGCTCAACTCACGTCAGCGATTCAGCTGCGTGGTCGAATTATTTTTAACATGTACTAAGTTTTATAAATTTGAATAGCAGTTAGTTCGAGTTCACCTCTTTTAGTACGGTTTACGGGAAAATGTTTTACTCGAAATGCCCTTCAATTTCATATGAAACTTGATCAATGCTTAGATTTAAAATTGTCCTCCCACCTCCACGAGTCGTTCTTTGAAAGTGATGTATAGATGACAAATACTTAAGTAGATCGCTTAGTTAAGGGCTGTAGGGGCGTCCATCTTTTATTTTTATCCCGTAAGAGCAATGTTAAATTTAAAACCATTTATTTAGTTGATTTTTTTAACTTTCTCACTACACTATAGTACAGAGAAAGTATAATGATCACAAAAAAATCGATGTTGAGATATTTGTGGAAATATCCATTTTGGAACCCCCTGAGTCCAAAAAAGTGGTTTTTACAAAATGTCTGTCTGCATGTTTGTCTGTCTGTCTGTATGTCTGTATGTATACAAAGCTAGAGAGAAAACTATTCGATTGATTTCGAACAAATTTGCTCCAAACATGCCAATTAGGTCTGTATAGAAGCACGAAAAAAGGTTGTAAACAAATTTCAAAAACAACCCCCTTTTTGGCCAAAAAACACCAAAAAAATCAGTTATTATTTTTTATAAAAACGATTTTGATAAAATTTTGCTTATTTGTCGTCCTTAATGTACCCTACCATATGTAGAAAACCGCATCATTCTAAAAATTTTCGTTTAGCTAATAATAATATTTTTTGGGGTTTTCTGGCCAAAAATGGGGTTGTTTTAAAATTGGTTAAAACCTTTCTTCGTGCATCTATACCGGCCTCATTGACATGTTTGGAGCAAATTTGTTCGAAATCGATGGAATAGTTTTCTCTTTAGCTAATAATAATAATAATAATATTGATTAATTATTATTATTTAATGTATCCCCCTCCTACTTTAATACAATTTTGAAGTCATAGTGAATCTGTTTAGTAATTTAAATATATCTGTGAGAAAGTATATGCCAGTTTCTGGTAAAGTTTATTTTATGATAAAATTGTTTTTAAGGTCTCATTTTAAACAAAATCTAAATACTTATTCGATTTGCGGTTTATATATTTTTAAAAAATCCCATTAATTTGTTATATAACTGATATTTATATTATATTTGTGATATATAAGTACCTAGTTTGAATTTCTTCCCTTACACAATAAAAAATGTATAATTAAAAGTGAATCGCAAGCCGGATCCTCAATTTTATAAGGCATGTTCAGTTTTCTTCTCACCTGGCAATTACAAAAGAAAGATAGGGTATATATAAAATGTTTTTAAATGACGCAATGTCAAAGCGCTCAGCTGTGAGAGACTCCATTGTTTGGATACCGCAATAGTATGAAGCTATTGCTGTGACTTTTATGGTGAGGCCTAAGGTCAGGAGTGATCCTGGAGCACCGACCATGGTCCCCAGAACACGTTTTGGGGTGCAATTAAAAATTGTAAATATGCAGTATATATGTATGTATAAGTGTCACACTCTAACGGCCGTATATATGGTGTACAGGTTGATTTTCTAAGTCGCTCGGAAGAGTTCGTTAGCCAAAAAATCAAATAATCGGAAGCACGTTTTTACTTTCTCCACCCTATACGTAGTATATGGAGAAAGTATTGTTTTCGTAAAACTGTTCGAATTTGAATTTTCAGTTGAATTATCTGTTTTGGTGCTCCCAGAAACCCAAAAAATTTTTTAGTGCAATTATCTGTGTTGGTGCTCCCTGAACCCAAAAATATTTTTAGTGGAATTTTTTGTTTTGGTGCTCCCTGAACCCAAAAAAGTGTTTTTAGAGTGGTGTCTTCTGTCAGTCTGTCTGTATGTATACACGACCAGAGAGGACACTATTGGTCCGATTTTCATGAAATTTGGTATGTAGGTACTAAACCCTAATATCTCCAGGCGTTTTTTTCATTTTTTGGAATTTTTAATTTTTAAGGGTAATTTACCCCTAAAACTCATAAAAAACGACAAAAATTCAAATTTCTCAAAAACGGCTCTAACGATTTTGATCAAATTTTCAGTATTTATATTGCTTAAGATGCCAAACAAAATGACACCACCCGCTTTTATCAAAACTTCGGCGTTTTATAATTATGGGGAAATGTTTAAAAATAAACAAGTTTGTGTTGTCAATCTAGCATCGCGGCAGCGGCCGCACGGGGTAGCACCACGGTAGCGAGCACGGCCAGTAATTCAAAGGTCGCGCGATCGAATCCCGCCTGGGACAATAGTTTTTTATACGATTGACGTAGGTAGAATATTATTTTTTTGTTTTGTTCTAAAAAGTAGTAAATAAAATGATTAAAAACAATATTATTTTGACTGCAGTAAGTTGGGAGAAAGTTTGTGTCAGTTAACTGATACCGTTTATTTTATCGGTAGTAACAAGTTTTTGAGTATTTCATACTAGAACGAAACTATTTATGGTTTTATCTACAAAGAATTATTAATATAAGGCATTATTCTTATTCTGCACATTTTGTATTTTTACACGTCCTTTAAGCCCGTCTGGTTCCCCAAAAATTGATCAAAACGTAAAATACCATAAAAGTTCCCGGTTCGAATCAATGGGGGATTTACCGTGACAGAGTGGACCGTAGCTGTCCTTAATACGAGGCCGCAAGCTCAGTTTTTCCACTACAGGCGGAACAAAGAAGCGCGTGTGCCGTGGATGGAGGCTGTGGTGCAAACTAATATATTTAGTACACGCGGGCAGCTATTCAAAACCTTCTGAGTAGACCAATTCTCCAAATAGTTGGTTGAAACCCTAAAACATATGCTCTTAATTTTAGACATTCCCTCAACTCTCGTCAGCGGTTCAGCTGCGCGATCAAATTATTTCAACGTTAAACAATTTCATCAAAATCAATTTACACGATTTCTCATCCTTCGGATCGTCTTCCTGGTAGTATGGTACAATATCTTTCCAATCTTATAATGTGTAAGGTTATAAGAGAAAAACGGGATGCGATACATGCTGTAGGCTATAATTTGTTACATAAGAAACAGTTTGAGGGGAAGTAATTTGCTCGGTTTTGTTAAAGTAATTTGTATGCATAGATGTGATTACCCGCCGGGCTTTGCTGGGCTTAAATATTTCCCGCAAATAACAAGGAGAAGGCTAAAGTTATAAATGGAAGCTTAAGCAATCCTTACTGTTAATAACTAAGCGTCAAGCTTTGGTCGGATTATACTGTACACAGCTGATTACCTTGGGAACAGCTGTCGAATGAATTGAGTAATTTAATAAAACAAGACAGATTGAGTTGGATTGTAAACGTAAAATACTTAAAAATGTACTTTTAAATGTACAGTATTGTTACTGTAATGTAATATCAATGTGCCAGAGTATGCGCCAAGCCAAGCTCCGGCCTAACGCACGCAGAGTGTATATTATACGAACCCATTACCGCTGTTCTTACCATCTTGCAAGTTCCTGTCCTTTATTATAGTGATATGGACATACATTAAAAACCACCTTATAATGTTATATAGGAAATTTGAATGATTCGAAATACACCCTTCAAAACATTCATTGATTCAAAAAGTGGAAATTTTACAACTCGCTCTTCAATATTTTGAAGCACATGGGACTTTTAGATTGGCAGTTTTGTATAACGATAGGTCTTGAGTGTAGGGGAAAACAAAATAAACTGTACTAGGAATTTGCCACATACTTTCTCACAAACACATTTAAATTATTAAATAGATTCACTATGATTCATAATTGTATTAAAGTAGGAGGGGGGGGGGAACATATTAAAGTAGGAGAGTAACTAATACATATTTATTATTATTATTATTATTATTATTATTAAAACTATTACATCGATTTTGAAAAAATTTGCACCAAATATGTCAATTAGGCCAGTATAGATGCACGAAAAAATAATTTGAAAATTTTTTAAAAACAATCTTCTTTTTGGCCAACCCCCCCCCCCCAAATCAGTTATTATTATTGAGAATTTTTAGAAAGATGCGGATTTTTTTACATATGGTAGGGTACATTAAGGGCTATAATCGTTAGAGAAATTTTGAGAAATTTGGATTTTTCTCGTTTTTTGGCCATTTTTGGGGGGTAAAACCCCTTAAAATCTAAAATTTGAAAAAATGAAAAATACGCCTGGAGATATTCCAGAACTACAACTACATACCAAATTTCATCAAAATCGGACCGTTGGTATGGTCTCCAGCTCTGTACACATCCTAACAGACACACGGATAGACATCACGAAAAAAACCCTTTTTTGGGTTCAGGGAGCACCGAAACAAATAATTAAACTAACCAAATTTTTGGGTTCAGAGAGCACCAACACAGATAATTCCACTAAACAAATTTTTGGGTTTCAGGGAGCACTTAAACAGATAATTCCACTAAAAAGTTTAATTCGAAAATTTGGACGAAAATAATACTTTCTCCATATACTACGTACAGAGGGAGAAAGGAAAAACTGAAACTTTATAGGCCTATTCAAAGGCCGTATATAAGGGTAAATTCAGATAGGTGGGGTTTGGGTACATGTTGATGTTTTCTTTAGGAAATTTTCTCATTATTCGTTGTTTTCTTTGCCCCTGCTTACTAGGGGCTTCACCTCTGCTCGATTCGCTCACTAACAGTTGTTTAAGTTGTATCGTAATTCGTTGACTTTTGTTTGTGTTTGGTTTTATTTTGTTAAACTAACCTAAAGAAGCTGAAGTTATGAATAATAATAAACTGCTAAATTGGTTGTTCTGGTTAGGAATGAAAATGTATTCAACTAAAATGTGTTAAAAAGTTTCTGATGCAGTTCAGCTTTTTTTTTGTCTGCAATAGGGCTGGGATTAACCCCAAATGTCACTATTTTTACGCTTTGAAATCAAAACTTTGCAAAATCTTTTCTTGGTATCGTCTTTGATCCCATAAAAAGATTCCTTTAAATGTTTGGATTTTTGCCTAAATATTGTTCGCCCTACGTTGATTCTATATCAGTCAGTCTGGACAAAGCCACTTATAAAATACGGCCTCAGATGGCTACTTCGCTTCGCTCGCAGTTGGAAAATTCGCTAAAGGCTCTCGCTAATCTTTGGTTCCTTTGTACCTACGTGACCGATCATCGCTCAGTATTTTTAACATCTGGATTGTAACTATTCGAATACTAAGTAAAAATAAGTTGTACCTATTTGCCTTCTAAGTGACTTGAAAGGTGGTATAAAAAGAAGTTCAGAGTTTAAATTTTATGCGCGTTTTTCTCTTATACTGATACTATTTTTGTTCTGATAAAATTTCCCTGCCACAACACTCATCTGGGTTTTTGACAATATCAGAAGGATAGACAAATTCTATCAACTCAGACATCGTATTTACAAAAGTGATGCCATTGAGCGGTATATATTTTTTCCCATTCACTTCCAAAAGTTTGATGGATCCATTTCCCACAGAGAGTATAAATTTTGAAAAAGAAATGTCACTTTTAGAACTACAACAATAACTTTATCCATGCATAAGAAATAACAGTCTGTTAAATTATATAAATCAGCTGTTTTATTTGGCAGCTCACTTAAACTCATTAAATTATCTCCATAAGATTAACATGGGAAATTTGAAGGCTTGTGGGCCGGAATGAATCATTTCGGGTGAACAGCGGCTAAACCGATGATCGGATCTTAAATCTGACGGATAATCGCTAGTTTGAAATAAAATTTTCTACAACTTTTGTATTTAACATTTTTTGCTATCTCTTACCGTTTTCTTACAAAACGCGCTCAAAATGGAAAAATGAAAAAATATTTCCTGCCCAAAAGGTGCTTCCATAATTAAAAAATGTTAACTTCTGGCAATTTTTCTGAACGTTACTCGTCAACAGCTTTAATTCAATTATGAGGTTGAAGGGGGTCCAATTACGGGAAGTGCCTCATAGTTCATGTCAATGCAGTGAATCCGTCTAGCTTTTATATAAATAGAAGATGGCAATCTTAAAAAAAGCGCTAACTACATCGTACCGGTTTAGCGTACAGAAATATGCCCAGTACGATGAAACATTCTCAGTCTGTACGATAAAGTACGTTGCAATCCCCACTGCCTGCAAACTTGGAATATTACTTTAGTTGTAAAGTTTGTTACTTTATGTTGGATGAATGATGTAAAGAAACTTTTATACTGCGTTAACCATCCAGAAGTTTTTACAGGAAAGTATTAATTGTTTTCTCAAGTTTAATGGACGGGAAAGTTTTTTAATTAAAACATCATCAATTCTGGTTTGGAAAAACATTTCTGTTTGCCGGATAATATTTCTTGGACATGAAATAGTAATGATTGTGTTGCAAATGGAAAAGTACGATTTCTGTAATCTATCTTGTTTTGCTACACTGAATGTGAATTTGATTTAAAAATAATTCGATCACGCAGCTGAACGGCTGATATAAGTTTGGCGAATTTCCGAAATTAAATTTGTATATTTTAGGGTTTCAACCAACTATTTGGGAAATTTTTCTACTAACGAAGGCGCTGAACAGCTGTCTGTGTGTACGAAATATAGAATTCGGTTGCACCTACATAAGCCTTCAGCTTCAACTCACTCGCTGACTGTTTCGCTTAGCTCGCACAGCGTACAAACTCGGCATCGGCCTCGGATCAGAAGATGCTTCCACATATACCGAGTACTTTTAGGGTATTTTTCGTTTTAATCGATTTTGGGTTAGCTAAGCGAACTAAAAGTTCGTGTAAAATAAAAAATGTGCAGAATAATATCCTACATTAATATTTTTAGAGAAAACTCTAAAAATATTTCTTTCTAGTACGATAAATCTAACAAAAATAGTTACATTTGGTCGACAAACATACTTTTGATTGTTGAATTTTTTGGCTAACGTCCTACAATAATAACAGCATATATGTACATACAACATTGCAGTGTTTACTGTGTTGGTATAGAATGCCGGATTGAACAAACCAATTATTACACATAACTTAACTGTTTTACTTCATCCGATTGTTTTGACAGTTGCTCCATCCGATTGGGAATTACAAGGGCTACACAAAGGTTTTTGGATAATTCAGATTTGAAACTTTCAAACAGTCTTTCAACAGCCTTTCAGCCTTTCAACAGGCATTTTAAAACGCATGATTTGATATTATCGTTTACTTTTTTTTTAAATATATCATTGTTAGTTTAAACTTCATGTCAAGTTTGAACTCAATTGGTCAAATTTGTAAAAAAAACAAACACAGGCAGACAGACCAAAAAGTAAGCAACGTAGACCCATTTTTATAAATTGTGAAATATGTTTGTCTCGATCCCAGAAGAAAATCCACAAAATGGAACCAGAGAGTTCGGAGACATCATGTATATACCATTTTTAATGACGATACAAAACGTGTTCTGGGGACTTTGATCGGTGCTCATTTACTACTTCCGACCTTGGTTCTCACCGCTATAGTTCACCATTCCAATCTTTCCAATAGAAATTCGCTAAAAACTATTGTTATCTTATTAGCCAGAAAAGTAAATTCACCCACCAGTAAAATCTTAGCGTAAAAAGTAAAAATATATTTACTGAAAATACTTGTCTTTAGTAGTCTATTAGTAAACAATTGCTGAACAAATACGATATTTTTGTGTTTCTGGTTGCCACAACTGGAACTGAGGGTTTTAACTAACGACTGAACGAGGGTTTTATCTATTCAGCAGTTTGTGTTAAACAACCCCTTATCTGTAATGCGGGCAGAGGTCAGCTACTAAGGGTAGGGGGTGGGATTTATAGACATCATTGAACTTTCCAACCACGGCTACCTTAATCGCTAAATAACTTTGCTTGTTTGAAGCAATAAACCCAGCCTTTATGACGGTATTATTAGAGGATGTATAGCTGTTACACCTCGGGCTATGAAGTTATATCCTGCCTTGATGTTATAACTATTCTACTTTATGGTCCTGGTACTTTTCTGTACCATTTTCTCTTATTATTTTTCTTCTTATTTTATTTATTATTTATTTATTTTTCAAATAATACTCTTGTCTTTCTGCTCATTATAAAATTGTCAACATCTTAAAACTTTATGACTGTAGGGCACATCATTGCCTGAGGGATTCCATCCTGCAATAACCAGTATGACGGCTAACATGGGTAAACGCAAGTGAAGGTCTTCTCAAAGTCTTTTCCTTACAAAATGTGATTGATTTATACAGTACTTGATTTTAAAGTACTTATTATTACTTTGGATTATTAATATTTCTATATATTATACATACAGAGTGAGTCAGGAATAAACGGAGAAACTTTCAGGACTTGTTTTAATACTGAATATAAAGAAAATCGTTCATATAAATATCGTCTCTGAAATGCTTCTTTTTCCAGTTATCCACCATTTTTTTGTACAAAGTAATAAAAGAAAACTGTTAGTTGTGAATAATAATTACCTGATTTTAAATTCATACTGCTGCTGAAGTTATTCGAATCTTACTTAGAGCATTATTATTATTATTATTATTATTATTAGAGCGTTGTGTGACTTGCTGCCAGGACACACTGCACCTAAACCATGAGGTCCTCTGTGCCCATGTCCAAGCAGCAGTTCACATCAAACCCGTTTTTTCGCGACACGAAGGAGCACTTAGGGTTCTTTCTCTCGTAAGAAGCTGGGAGCACGTAAGTAGCTGGTGTCAGGGTATCCCAGATATTTCTGCCTCAGTGATGCGAGGGCGTCACATTCGCATAGAACATGTAAAGAAGTTTCTTTCTTTTCTCCAAGCATCCAATACAACGGGTTGTTCTGTAGCCCCCAGCAGGTGAAGGTACCTATTCAGAGAATTGTGTCCCGTCAGTAGACCGAACAACTTCCGTCCTGCCGACACCTAGCAGTGTTCTGCTTAGATGTCCATCCAAGGCTATCAACGAAGTCGTGTGCCTGTCTCTGACCTCTTACCGTTTCTTTCCATTTAGAGCATATTGTCTTAAACACTGTAATGGAGGGCACTTTGAAAAATGTTTAAATTAGCATTTTTTTTAAACTTCTTCTTTGATTTTGTTTTTATATTTTCTAGGTTTTCTTTGTCTTTAACCTACTTTTAAATACTTTTTCAAAGTGACTTACAATTTTTGTTTACAGTTCTGTTTTGTTTTGGTGTAATAAACACTTTTTTGTAAGAATTTACTATGGATTTACTATTACAAATTTATTTTTTACTTGACCAAATCAAATCATCAAATTATAAATAGATTTTTCTTATAATTTAGTTCTGGAGTCATTTTGTATATTATGGACAACTACCAAGATAGAAAATTAAAAAATTTTTATCCAACAACTCTGTTACCTTTTAAGTTACAGATATAATAAAACTGTTTGTCTTAAAAAAGGAAATTTGTTTCTAGAATTGTTTGTAAAGATAGCGAGTTTCGAGAAATTTTACAATATACGTTTCAAACGGCCACCATTTTTAAAATATATGAAAAACCCTTTTTTTGTACATGGGTAAGAGATGTCATATTTCCTACATCCAAAGATATTAAGTACTAGGAGAAACCGCTGCATGCTACGCACGCTAACCCTGTTGGAACCTTCTATACACATAATAATGTTATGTTTTCTTTATAATAAAGCTGTAGGATTAATAATAAAGCCAAAGCTAAGATGGTAAACAATGTTAAATCTCCAAATCAAATTATTTCGTATATTTTATAACAGCAGTTATAATAAAGATTAAAAGAACCAGCAAGGTTCAGGTCTACACTTTAATAAAAACCTAACCTAAAAGTTAGAAATACAAATAATTGCTTCAAAGTTTGAAATCAGCTGTTAATGGAAATATAGCAAACAGCTGTTTTATCCTTTATTTTATTCAATTGGTTGCTATGGTAATGAGTGTAAATACATGTGTTGGTTCATCAATCTAGACCTAACCTAAGAATTTTGTCCGACTAAATTTACAAAATATTAAAATAAAAAATATTTGTATTTAAATGAGTGTTACAGGGAATATTACACTCAGGGATTGTGTAGCTTTTTAGTAAAACTATTTTTCAATCGTTTCTGTAGTTCCAGAGATTACCCCCTACATACAAACAAACAAATTTTACTTCTTTATAATATTAGTATAGATAAAAAATAAATAAATACAAATTGGTGGATAGCTGGAAAACGAAGCATTTCCGAACCTATGTTTATATGTACTTCCTCTTTTTTTTAACTAGTAGACCCCGTCCTGAAAGTTTCTCCGTTTCTTCCTGAATCACCCTGTATTTAGAGCTGACGTGCTATTATACGACACAGCACGACAGCGTAGTGTGCACACTCCTATTTAAAATAGCGGTTTCAATTTAAATTGAATGCACCTTAACACTTCTCAGGTTTATTCACAACACTTAACCATCCAGGGGAAATAAAACACTTACAAATAGACAAAATAGATAAAGCTTTAATAGACAAAGTTTTTAGTCACAATCAATGTAAATAATAATCGATTATCAGCTGGGAGAGCTATACATTACACATTGCGAATAGTTCATACAAAATGTTGCTTAGAAATACACAATATTTGAAGTTTGTTCCACATACTGCACTCATGGAAGCGTACAAGAATTGAACCATATCAGTTTAAAATGTAGACTGAACAAAAATGTTTAAAGTTATATTTCGATAATTATGTTTGTAAAACGCAAGACATGACAACGGACTGGAAGTTGGTCATGAAACATATAGGGACAGGAGAATTAGAGACAAAAACTATGGTGGCGTACCAGTGGTGACCCATGGGACTAGCGACCAAACAATTTACCAGCGTGACACTTATGATCTGAACTGATGGTAAGGGTTTCAGAGGGCTCTAAGTACATAAACTGTAAACATACTGTGATTAGAGACTGGAAGTTAGCACTTTCTATTTTAAGCTTGCATTTCTGCTATACAAACCATCGTATATACAGGATGTTCAAAAAGTATGGGACGGGACCCCTTCCGTAACTTTTAGACAACGGAAAGAAGAAAGATACAAATTTGGCAATGGCTTTGTATGATTAGTAACTACTTTTACAAACTTTTGATCACCCCCTCTCCCCCGAAGTGATCATAGGGGGGGGGGGGGCTAAATTTTTGTATACGTAAACACAAGGCTTGTAACACATATCTTTTGGTCCTTAAATCACAAACATTTTAATTCCAAGCAAAGCAAGGTACGGCTGCCCTATCTAAAATGGCGGCTTACATTTTTTGGTTCCAAATTTTTAACGTTGTAAAATAGAAAGATGAAATTTTGGTAATATCTTTGGATGATTAATACCTACTTTTACAAATGTTCAACACCATCCCGAATCCTCTTGGAGGGGTCCTGTGAAAGGCGACTGAAAAGTTTTAAATGAAAACATAGGGCAACACAAATCGTTCAAAACGTATAATACCATAAAGTACCCGGTTCAAATCCACGAATGGATTTTACCATGGGCAGTTTCTGATCCTAGGTCGACTACCAGAATGCAAAATCTAGACACTTTGACCGCTGCGAGCGAAGTGAACCAGTCCATAATACTAGGCCGCAAGGTCGAGGTGCAAACTCGCAAAACCAGCTGAACGAAGGAACGCGAGAGGTGCAAACAAATTCTACTAATATATTTCGTACACGCAAGCAGCTATTCAGCGCTTTCATGAATAGATTAATTTCCCAAATAGTTGGTTGAAACCCTAAAACATATAAATTTAATTTTGGAAATGAGCTAATCTTCTGTCAGCGGTTCATCTGCTTAATCGAATTATTTGTATTGTATCCACAAAAACGTTAAACATTAGTTTGAATTGAGCTGTGATTTTGAAACAATAAAATTTGCATGACTTTGCCAGTAATGTATTTGTGTATATATGTATTATTATTGTTGCTTGTGGATAAATTATATACAAAATAATAAAGTTATTATTTATTTTTAGTTTCACTTGTTCGTTAAGCCAATAATTAATTTATTGATTTTTGAATTTTATTTTCGACGTTTTTTTGCATAATTGTGTTACGATATAACAGCTGTTGTGGCTTTACAACACCGTTAATGTGTAACAGCTGTTATGGAACTTTTTTTGAAAATATTTCTCACTTCCGCCCATTAATATAAATGGATAAATAATTCGAGTTGGAATGAAGGGGCAATGAGTAGGCAATTTAGCAACAATTTACGGCGTTGGATAGGCAATGTGCCTACAAGCATTAAATTATGTTCGTTACGTAATAGTACAGAATGTTTCGAAATGAATATCGGTTTTTGAATATATAATTGAAATTTGTTTTCAATATTGTTTGTAACGAGGTAGACAGTCTATTAACGCATTGAAATACAAGGTAGGTAGTTTTGACCAAGTGGTCTCATCATTGGTATGGAAAGGTAGAGGTTCTGGTTTCTAACCCCGGTCTTGATCTAAGTTTTTTCACTTATTAAAATGTAAATTTCGTAATTGAAATAAATTGTAACTGGAAATCTAATGGAAAATGTTTCTTTGCGTAAGTAATACTTTTGTCTTTAAAACGAAACAGTATGTTCCTGAAATAAAAAACTTTATTATTATGGGACAAATAAATGGAAATCATTAGAGACGAATGAAATACATATATCTAATATAAGATTTGCCGATGATGTCGTTCTTTTTGCAAAGTCGAGCATAGAGCTGAAGAATATGTTAGAGGAATACGAGAGGGTAGTCAAGCCGTTCTCGTGATAAATAAATAAAACATTTTATTCCTAAGCAACGGTAAACAAGAAGATCTATTCCTAAATAAAATAAGTGGGTAGCAGAAGCAACGTATCTGGGACAAACAATTTCTTTTCATAACAGTTGCAGTAAGCAAATAGAAGAATTACTTTGGCTTGCAAGAAGTCCTGGTCTATGAAATTTATTTTTAAAAACAATATGGCGCAAGGACTTAAGACTCTAGCATTTAATAAATGTATAATTCCTTGTATTACGTATGGAGCACAAACGTGGACTCTATCGTAGAAAGAAGTCATCACGTTGAACGTTACACAGAGAGCTATGGAACGCATCATGCTGGGTCTGTCGATACGTGATGAAGTCAGAAATGCTGAAATAAGGAAAAGAACCCACTTAGAAATTGTCGTCCCAATGGCCAAAATGGAATTGAGCTGGACGTATAGCGAGAATGGATGACGGAAGATGGACAAAAATACGTAACAACTAATTGGCAACCACCGGGAAATAAGAGACACTGGGTTAGGCAACCTTCGAGATGGCGGGACGAGCTGGTGACGACCTCAATGGTAGAATATTGCCAGCAGCAAGGAGACGTGGAAACGCGTGGGAGAAGCCTTCGCCCAGAAATGGGCCTAATTTCATAGTAGACATTGCATTGTTTATTTGAATTGTTTAAATGTTTAGTAATCATCAGTTGTAATATATTTTCTTTTTTTAACTTTAAATTATCATGATTTTAAGTTTGTATAAATATGTACTTATATAAAAAATTTTAAAATTAGGAAACTAAATAAAGACATTATTATTATTATTAGTATTTGGTCTTCGGAGATCGCTATTATCTGCACGTTGAGCACAGTTGATGTTCGGGAACTTTACAGATGGTCATTTTCATTGCTTAACAATTAATTGTCAAGTGAAGCGAGAAGATCTGAGGATATATAGTTCTGGGTGTGGACTGTCTATGCCTTTGTCTGCTTTTGAACAAACAACTTTTCTACTTTTGAATAGTAATGTAAAATAAGCTATAAAACATTTTGGAGGTAGCCATTTTTTAAAATTAAGGAGAGTAAAACTATTGTTAGGGTTATGTTTTCATTGTTGTCTTGGTTGTACAAACACAATTATATGAAATGAATTTCTTTAATACTTTCCCTTAACACATGGTGCAATAAATATTATTATGTATTATACAGAGTCTGACAGACGTTCGTTGCGGCATAGATAGGTTTAAACTCTTGGTTATAACCAAAATCCGATTGTTTCGAATCTAAAGAAATGAGGGAAAGTATATTTTATGAAATTCCAGTACCCCAAAAGGAAATAGTGGGGAGGGTTTAGAAGAAATTTCACTGCTAAGATGTGGCGTGTGCTACATAATTTAAAAGCAAACAAAGAAACGTGTTAACTTAGTTCGACACGTATGGAGTATAAGTTAGACTACAGTTGCTCTTAAACGTTCAAAATTTTGGTTTTTGTAATTTAATATATTTACTCGTGTTAAACGATTTTATTATATTGTAAGTAATTGAAATTTTACAAATCGACATGCCCCCAAATCTCAATGCCCCCAAAGGCATAAAGTACAGGTAAAATATAATTTTCATTGGAATTTCGGAAGGTGTTTTTTTATGGGTTGAAAGTTTACAAAAAAAGGGGGATTACGAAAGCGATGCCAAGGTCTCAAAATATAGGTGATGCCATAACTACAATTTCCCAAAATTTTATAAAAATTGCATCTACATTTTTTGTATGTTAGTTATTTTTTTAAAACAACTATTTTTAACCCCTCAACCCCAAAAATAACCTTTGCTAAAAATAGCCTTTGTACCAAATTTTAAGATTCTAGAATGATTGAATATTTTACGTTTCCCCCCTTATTGTTTTCATAACATGAAATCTTAAGCATTTGAAAGGTCATATGGGGTCTTAAAAAAAAGGTATTTTCAAGCTTCAACTTTCCTTTTATAATGTTTGTTTAAAAAGTCCACTGTTTACCCTCTAAAGTAAACAAAAAACGTTTTTGTACTCTTTTGACAAAAGGGGGGAAGTTGGTAGAATTTTCCTACAATTTTTATGATAAAAAGAACCAGTGGACAAAAATCTCGCCTGGGTGTATTAATTCCAACAAAAGCCTTATTTGTGGTCATATTTTCCCGTACTAATAATATTTTGGGGGTTTTTTTTAAAGACATTTCTATTTTAAACATAGTGTTCGAGTGTTCCTTTTCAAGGTTTTCAAAAGTATACATTTGAATGAAATAAATCGACTATATATTTTTATTTATTATTACTGAACAATTTTTCTAAATTGCACCAAATATGGCGAATGATATATATTTCCAACTATATTCAGATTTTACACATTTTCATAAGAATTTAAACATTTAAACAGTGTGAAAAGCCCACGTATTAAACATTTCAAATGATAATGTACTTCGTGAGTTATGTCAAAATGGAGACTAAAAAGTATTTTTATTTCTTTATTTGCCTTGTTTTTGTTGATAACAATAAAGCGCAATGGAAAAGGGACCAATTGAACGAATATCTAACAGATATTCCCTAGGGCTGAAACTATCGGCTTTTAGTTTGAAACCAAGAGTTCTGACTTCTTTTGTACGGTCAGTATCACTCCGTCTATAATAATTATTGTAATGAATCAATTTTCACAGCTTAACGAAAATTCACTTCAATTTCAAAATTTATTCGCAATATAAAAGCTAAGTACTATGGATAAAAAAACCTATACAATTAGATTTATAAATCCTAATAAGGTTTACAGTATACAAAAATAATATTCATAAAATTTGGTATATAGCATTATACTGGGTTAAAAATATATTATATATTACGTTTTCTTTTATAAATTGTTATCACCATGCAATAGTTAACAATAGCTTTCAAGACTTATAAAATAATACAAGGTATGAGATAGCTTTAAACAAATTTTGTTTACTTCTAAATACAAAAAGCTAAATATTAAATATACATTTATGCATACAAAAAACAAAATATATAAAGTATTGTCAAGATCAATGGAACTGTATTCTATTAAATGTATGTATATCTTTGTTGAATACAATCCAAGATAGGTCCATTCTTTATAGAGGAAATAGAGATGGAAACTCTACAGGAACACTTAAAGTTAATTTGGTATATTTACATACTGTTTTTAATAAATTATATTTAACAGATTTATATGTAACATTCCCTCGAATTAATAGTATGGATAATACAGTAGTAGTTTTAAAATAAAAATCGTACGAAAAACTGTATGGTCCAGTCAAATGGTGGACAAAATTCGAGTAGTCTCGGTTTCACTGCGGTTCTGAATGTTTTTGGGATGCTGAATCCGAATTTGAAGTTTGGAACCTAAATTTCCAGAAGCGTTTCGAGAAATTCGCAAAAAAAAAAAAAAAACAACAAATTTCCGTACTTTTTTCAGTTTTTTGCCCGTAACACTGAAAGCATTTTTTTTTAAAACGAAAACACAATCCTTTACAAAACTAAATAAGACAAACATTTACTATAAACTTTATCTGTAGTGTTTGAATGCAGGACCAACGGGGAGGAGCTGGAGCAAGTTGAAAATTGACGAAATTTACGTAATTTTCGCAGATAACTTTTAGTCTATGCACTATGTACACTTTGAGATATCATTCAATTTCGTCGTTAATATGCGAGAAGTTGAACAGCCGTTAGAGCGTTCTGACCTGGAGGAGTATTTCTGTCGCAGCTGCCACACTCATAAACCATGTTCATACTTTCCACACGTTTTATTTGTCTTATTTAGCTACATTTATAAAAGTACTAGAACTTGTTTACCCTCCCCACCCCTCACTCATTGTGATTCGACTACAAAAGAAGGAATTCTTTTGTATTGCTCTTTCAATTTGTTCACAGTGGGCTTCTTCGCAAAATGCATTTACTATCAATTATCTGGGAAAACCGAAGAAGATCGTAAATTTTCAACTTTCTGTATCTCCTCACCCGTTGGTCCAACATTAAGAAACTACAGGTGAAATTTATAATAAACTAGTAAGCCTCGTGAAAATCCCAGGCAGATTAATACACATCAGAAATACGTCATGTAAAAAATACTGTTTAAAAACAACAGACTTTATCTAGGCCTACCTAACTATGCTTTCGGGGATTTTTAACTCGGTAAATGTGCACAACTATAAGGATTATAAAACCGTACGCCTATTTGTTAAAATGTTTTATTTATATACGTTATTATTTATTAAAAGATAGTTAAAAATATTATCTTTTAACTGCTTTTTATTTCTTAATATACATCAAATGATTTAGAAGTTATTAATATTATAGTGAAGAAATTAATAATCAAATATGTTTATATGATGTACGAGTGTTTCCGAAGTTAAACAAATAGTATCTCTTCCTTAAATTTGTATAAACGAATACATTGTTGATAAAATGCTGTACTTATAAACAGTTTATAATATGAAAGCAAAAATCTTATCACTTATTATGGTTTTATTATTCAGTTCTATAACTCATATTTAAAAAAATCTATTTCACAAGAAATTACAGCGATTAAAGTATAATTTACTCTGGGTTTTGTTTAAGGATTACAGATGATGGATGCAATTAGCTGTTATATTATATGTTACTCACGTACGTTCAAATGTACGTACGTACGGACGTACACTAACTTTTATAGGAGTTGGTTTTATCTTCTTTAATTTTTTATAGGGTGGCATTTACGATAAAACGCTTAGTTTCGGTATAGCCGCAAAAAAACTGAAAACGTGTGAACATTTTGCTAGTATCTCGGAAAGATCCGAAAGTTAGATTGCAAACTTCAAATTCGGATTCAGCACGACAAAAAACATTCAGAACCGCAGAGAAACCGACTTCTTGAATTTTGTCCACGAGAGGGAATTTGTCGCTGCTGTTTTACTGGGCTAGCAACAAGTTCTCAAATTCAGTTCTCTTACATAACTACGCCGGGTTGTATTTAGTTAGATTTCGTTGAAAGACTAGCTTTGGTATGGTGCGACTTTAGTTTCATGATCTCTGGATTCAAAAACCACCATCACTTCTAAGTTAATATATTTTTAAATGTCTATCTACATGTACATGTTTTCACGAATAACCTACATGATCGTATTGTATACATTGAAATAAAGAAAAAAAGTAACTTTTTTCGAACTTGGCTTAGTTTAGTCGCATTCCGCCATTTTGGTTTTCTTCAAAACCTCACTGTAACTCCAGAAACAGAGAAGATATTGAGTTTAAATTTGGTATAAGCATTTTGTACGTTACGATTTATTAGCGTACCAAACACCAAGAATTAATTTTAATAGTTTTTAAAATAGCGGCCGCTACAAATGTTAAAATTGGAATGACTTGGAAATCGTTTACGTAACAAAAAAATGTACAGAGGGAAAATATTTTTCTTTTTTAACCTCAGACAAAATTGTTTATTTTTGTTTCTGTAGGTCGGAAGATAACAGAGTTTTTGATGAAAAATTTAAAACACAATTTCTTGGTAATTGTCTACAACATTTAAAATTAGCATAAAACAAAAATTTTAGAGCGATGGATCTTACTATATTTATCAAAACTGTAAAAATTTAAAAAAATTTAGGCCAATTTCGGATGTTACAATTACCAAGAAATCATGTTTTAGTTTTTCCTCGATAACTCGTTTGTCCTTTCACCTAGGCCTACAGAAACGATAAACAAGCTATTATATCTGTCGTTAAAAAAGACAAATGTGCTGTCTCTTTTGTACTTGTTTTGTAATGTTAGTAATTTTCAATATATTCTACGTTTACAATATGTCCCGCCATTTTGAAAATTACAGACATAACTATTAACAATTATCCTTCATCCGATTGTTTTGACAGTTACACCATCCCATAGCGAATCAAAATGGCTACAAAAAAAGGTGTGTTGGCAATTTTTGTTAAAATTTACGGTTTGAATTTTTCAGGCAGCTGCCATTTTTAAACGCATATTTGGATCTAATCGCTTATTTTTTTTGGTAGGTTAAACTTCATGCCAAGTTTGAATTCAATCGGTCAAATATTTCTCTAGATATGAATTATTTTGTAAAAAGAACGAAATGGTGGATATCTGGAAAACAAAATTCGTCCCGATTTATGTTCATATGAACAATTTTCTAATTCTAGCAATAAAATCAGTTACTGAAGTATTATCCGTTCTTCCTGAAATACCCAGTACAGCGTTCGGTGTGCGACAGCCTTAACGGGGAGCTCAATGTGTGGAAAATAAGTGGTTATAGGACGAAAAAACAACTCCCGCAGCAGACACAGCATAAAATCCACGACAAGTTATTTTAAAGCTTACAGATATTATTTAAAAAAGTTTTCTGAACTACTACCAAAATTTTCTGTAAGCAAATTTAGGTTGCTTTACTGTATCGGTAAACACAATACAGAATCCGTTTAAATTACATTAGAGCTCCACTTGAACCTACATCGCCACAGTATACTTACTGAAAACAATTTTACATTGAAAAAAAATCACACGATTTCGGATCAGTTAGATTTTTCTCACAATAAATTTCGGGAAGAACATTTCGATTTCAAATTTCATCAACTTTTGCAACAACTTGATTGAACAAATTTTGCATCACTAACTACGTCCACCAAACCGTATATTCGATGCGCATCCTTTTTATACAGAATATTCCATTTATTTGGTTTTATAAATTTTTACCTGGTATCAGTCTTTGTTTTATGTACAACAAATGAAAGATAATTTTTACAATATCGATTGAGTTAAGAAATATCACAAAAAACGAAGACTTAAGACAGAACGTTAAAGCCAAACTATATGCTGTACATTTCGATATATTTTTATTTAACACTAAATATATTTAAGCACCCTTTCAAGTACACCAAACTGTTTATATTTCACAAAGTGAGGAATGTTTACTGGGGAGGTTAGTCAAACAATCCCAGACATTTCATAATTCCTGGTTGAAATACTTGTATTATGCCGTGACGAAACTCGTATCAAATTGAATGCTGAGGTTGAAGCTGCTAAGGTACTTTTAGTAAACTATCTTTATGTACATATCGATGACGTCATCATCTCCAAAGACAGTAAAAAACAAAGGAAAAGTACCTCCACCATCCCCACTCCTGACCCAGGGCTCTATAACAAGGGCTAAACCGTTTCTTTGACCTCGGCACTGTGCCGCCAGTTTCACTCTGACGTCACTGTGCTGATAACTGCAAAGACTAGAGTAGCGGACTCCTTGTGCGCGCTGTCAGGTCATGGAATACAACCACTGTAAATAGCACGTTAAAAGAGACACAGAATTTCGCAAAATAGAGCTTAGTATCTTGCTTCGTTTCAAAGTAACGGACAATCAAAGCAGGAAAATTAAGCAGGTTATTCATTTGTTGATATAGGAATAAGTAGGTTGTTGAGCATACTATTTTTTGTCCAAACAGAGGTTATTTCGTCAATGTTTGTGATCTAGATTTAAAAAATTCAAATACAATCTAAACATCTTACCAAGACAGGAGAGCATTTTAGTTACATTTAAAAAGAGATGATTTTATAAGATTTTCAATTTTGTGATTCATGAACTATTTTTATATTTGAAATTATTAACCCCCCTTCCTCCCTAAGTCCCAAAAATCATAGAGGGTAAGATATGTCAAAAAATGTGTCCTGTTTTGCAACACAAGATATGTTCAAAGTCTTGTTAATTTATCTTACGGAACAAAAGTAATGAAGGAGGTTAAAGGGACTTTATGAACATTCTGTATATTGTTTATTTTTACATTATAATACAGAGGACTCTGCAAGGAGCTGTACAAGTACTGGCAGATGTGGTTAGTTATTTACCGAACAATGTAAATGCCAATTTGCATATTAATGCAGTAAATGTTATAATTCGTTCAACAGCTGCCTCCGTGTACGAACTATAGTAGTAAAATTTGTTTGCACTCGTTCCGCTCGCAGCGGTAAAACTCACTTTGCTATTTTGCACCTCGACCGTGCGGCCTGGGATTATGGACCCTAATCATTAAAATTCCCAAAATATTTCACTCTAATACGAAAAATCTTAAATTTTTTTTAACTTTTGGTGAAATACGTGCTCATTGACCACTCCCGATCTTAGGTGTTACCACAAGAGGCTCGGATCGGAATCCCATAAGTTGATTTAAAAATAGTACGTTTATGGTATTTTTAAGATTCTGGTAAAACCAGACGGGCTATAATTTTGTCTAAAAAATTAGATGTGCAGAACAATCTCCTACATTTATTTTTTGCGACCTTTATTATTATGGCTATTTCGCTTCGCTCGAAGTGGACAAACTAGCTTTTTATGGTATTTTACTGTTTGATTGATTTTGGAAGAACCAGACGGGATATCAGGTCGTGTAAAAAAACAAAATGTGCAAAATAATATCCTATATATATATTTTTAGAAAAAAGTTTCATTCTAGTACGAAAAATCCCCCAAAAATATTACTTCCGGTCAAACAACGTGCTTCCGGTTGTTGGATTTTTTTGGTTAACGAACTCGTCCGATCGACTTTGAAAACCAACACGTATAACACATTTGGACTTAAAGTGCGGCCGTTTGAGGTCGAACACATACATTACATAAAATTGTATTGTGTTCTGGGTACCATGATCGGTGCTCATTGACACCTCCCGACCTTAGGTATCACCATAAGAATCACTGCAATAGCCCATCTTTAATATGGAAACTAAACGATAAACATAAAATTGATGATGACTAGTTATCGAAATGTACAAATGTGTAGTTTAATAAACATAACACTTTTATTAAACCATATTGATAAATCTAGTGTTCTCCATCACTAACGCTCTAGAAATTCGCATTGTCCTGATCTTTTTATATTGGAGAACCTAGCCAATAACTCGGAAAATATTATCATTCGTTCTGAGGTTCTTTCGATTCTTTTTCTATCAGAATTTAATTTTTGTGCTTCTTATTAGACGCCCTGTTTTTCAGATAGTTTTACCCAAGATAGTAGTCAGGCCCGGACTACTGGGGGGCCAAAGAGGTGGGGGAAAAGGGGCCCATTAAAAAAGATAAAACTCTTAACAAAAATATATTTTTTAAATTTACAATACTCAGTAACTTTTTTATTTCGTTTTTAATACTTTTAATTCAATTAGTATAATTGCTATCGATAAGTTAGGGTCTTTATAATGAAACAATGTTACGTTATCTTTATGATCTCCCGATCTTTAACTTATACGATGAAATGTTTTTTAGTAATTTTTAAAAAGTCTTTGGGGCTCCCTTGGTCGCTGGGTCCTGAACCGATCGATCCAATCTTCCGTCTGATAGTAGTGTTTTGTTGATAGGTTAAACACTTTAGAAAAGATTTTAAAGTAAATTGATTACAGCTGCTAGCGAAGGCCCGTTATTTCGGTAAGAGCTATAATTTATTAAATATTGTCATACGCACCAAAAATACCGAAAACAGTATTAACTGAACTCAAAACAGTAATTCATGTAAATAAATACACCTTGGACTGAATTAAAACTAAAAACACATTTTCGTAGGTTAACTCTCAGGCTCGGTATACTAATGTTGCAAATGGACGCGGGACGCTGCGTCATTTCAATCTCCGTCAGAGTCAAACGTTGATAGTCTCACTTTTGTCACCAACCGAGATGAATCGTACATTATTGTTAGCCTATTTGTGAAAATTTAGTATTTAAGTAATTTTTTATATATCGAATTAAAGATACAAATATTATTTTATACTGTTTTCAATTTCATGTTGATAAATTAAACCGTTTAGAAGATATTACTATTATAAAATTGTCATATGTTCCAAAATTTGGATATGATTTTATAAAATTGTAGGTCTATTTGTTAAAATTGTCATGTGTTCCAGAATTTGGATATGGTTTTATAAAATTGTAGGCCTATTAGTTAAAATTTTGTATTTATGTACATTTTTATTTTACAAATTAAAGATAAAAATATTATCCTATGATTTTAATTCATACTGATATTTCAAATGGCTTAGAAGTTATTAATATTCTAATGAAGAAATTAATAATGGAATATGTTTATATGTTATACGAAAATGAATGAATGTTTCCAAAGTTAAACGAATGAGTATTTTTATTTATTTTGTATAAATGAATATATTAATAGTAAAAGGGTGTGTATATATGTATATTTATTTTATAACCTCAAAGCCAACTATACAACATATTATAGCCTACATTACTTCTTTAATCCATATACAAACATAATCAACTTCCAAACATTACAAAAAGTTTTTTTGATTGAAGTTGTAAACCTAGTTTTGATTAGGTATCTACGTCCATATTTTCTTCAGATAGTGTTGAAAGACTTTAGAAACTAATTTCACTGGATTGGCGATAAGAATTGGCTGCAAATGTGCCCTGCTTGATATCTAGTTGGCTACTGCCAGATATCGGGATAACCCCATCGTTCCACCTTGATTATCGCCCATGAAAAGACCATTCCATCCTTGATCATCGCCAATGGAAGGACCGCTCAGTCCTTGATCATCACCAATGGAACTATCGGATCATTATCATTGTCAATAACTATCGGGAGTGACGCTGGCGTCAGATATCTGAATCACGTGCATCCCAATAACAGTTCATAAATATTTTTTCCTATCACATTGAAAATGACGCAGCGTCCCGAGTCCTTTCGCCTCAATTGTGCACCGGTCCTAAATCAGCTGATTGTTGGTTGTACGTTTAAACAATCAGCTGTTACATTTAGTTTGCCTTTTTTAAATCACTCTATTTTCGAGCATGCTAATAACTATTTAAATTCAATAATTAGCGCGATCTGTCTTAAATGCTGGGATAGTTTGACTTGGGGAATTTACAAACTCTAAATTAATTGAATATCAATACCTAAGGGTTTATAAAACGGTAACCACATCTTATGTTATAAAAAATTGGTCCATTGTCTTAGTAATATTATAGCACTCGTCATGACGTCATGTGCCCATGCGGTTGAGGAGGTTGCGTAGTTTCTGTAGGTTGTTCAGTGTGGTCGCGTCGTGAGGCTGTAACCTCAAAGCATGCCTGTAGGACTCGGCCGCCTCCCTGTATTTCCCGTTAAGGTGTAGGATTGCTCCAAGGTTGCTGTGACTTCCCGAATCCTGAAAAATACGTGTAACATCATGACTGATATTTACTTGGTGGTGAAAACATATATCACAAAATATAACATAAATATATTGAAAAATTAAAATTTTTTTGTAGATTTGACTCTGTCGCAAGACATCTTGGGTCCGCCATATTGAATCGAATTTTATTTTTATAAAGGGGTACTGGCCAGTCCTATCTCCACAGTGATAAATTTGATATTTTTATGTAAGTTTTTCTCAGCAACCATAATAGATAGAGACTTGAAAATTTTCCACATATTCTTAAATATCTCCTACAACTTTAATAATAAGAATAAAAATATTTTTATTTAGAGGCGAATTTAGGACCATTAGGTCCTATCTTCTACGAACCTAGATTTTCATAATACATAAAAATTCACACTAAAAACAAAAATGAACAAACAAACAAAACTATTAAAAATTATTATTTCTAAAACATAGAACTAAACAAAAACTGAGAACTAAAAATATAGACATTTATATAATAAGTTAAATAAAACTAAAAGTAAATTATGCTACACCATATACATAAACACACTTATACTCTCAAAATACATACACATTCAAGAACATGCCCCAAAACACCCAAAACACCACCCGAGTGCCCTAAACTACCCAAAACTGTCGCAGAACCAACAACCCAGAGCATGGGTTTAAAAGCAAATTTAGACATGGGTTACAAAAAAATCAATTTACTTTTTGAAACAAAATTTATTTTTTATAGAAAACATTTTTCCTATGCTAATTTACCTATTTTTTTAGATATAAAAAACCACGCCTTAAATTGTAAGGGATATTGACGAACATGTGGTAAAACATGTCCCTACTTATTATGGTTGCTGAGGAAAAGGTACATAAAGTAAAGTTGAAAAACGCAACTTTCGGGAAAACGCAATTAAAGTTAGCTTACATGGTTTTAGTAAGCTCCAGCTGCATATGATGGCTTGCAAATGTATCTTGTGCAAAGCAAAACACGCATTATACAAATATTTGTTTACGCACGTTTCTCGCCATATTTACCCCGCTTATTATACATAAAATTAAACAGAAAAGGACGTAGACTAGTAATAATAATTAAAAAAAATATGAAATACATTTTTTACTGGCCCAACCCCTAAATAGGATGGTGGACAAGTGTCACATGTTTTTGAATCGTGCTGAAATTTTCCAAAATTGTCTTTTCGATTACGTAATGACTTGAGGAGGAAAAACTTAATTTTAATAGAAATAAACGATACCAGGAACTGGCACATACTTTCTCACAAACATATTTAAATTACTAAACAGATTCACTGTGACTTGTAGGGTGGGGTAGGAGAGGTGATTTTTTATTAAAGTTGGAGATTAACTAATAAATATTATTATTATTATTAAGAAAGAAAACTATTCTTTCGATTTCTAAAAATTTGCACCAAACACGTAAATTAGGTCTTTATAGATGCACGAAAAAAGGTTTTGAAAAATTTTGAAAAACAACCCCCTTTATGGCCAAAACCCCCCAAAAATCAGTTATTTTTATTATTATTAGCTAAACGAAAATTTTTAGAAAGATGAGTTTTTTTTGCATATTAAGGGCTGCAAATAAGCCAAATTTTATCAAAATTGTTACAGCCGTATTTTTTATAAAAAAATAATAACTGATTTTTTGGGTTTTTTTGCCAAAAAGGGGGTTGTTTTTCAAAATTGTTCAAAACCGTTTTTCGTGCATCTATACAGGCCTACTTGACATGTCTGGTGCAAATTTGTTTGAAATTGATCGAATAGTTTTCGCTCTAAGTTTGTATACATACAGACATACATACAGACATACATAAGACATACATACATACAGACATACAGACATACTGTACAGACAGACATTTTGTAAAAACCACTTTTTTGGACTCCCAAAACGGATATTTCCACAAAAATCTCAACATCGATTTTTTTTTGCGATCACTATACTTTCTCTATTCTACTATAGTATAGTGAGAAAGTAAAATAATTGAAACAACAATAACAGTGAATAATTTGCCCTTTATCACTTATCTTTATATATATAATTTTTCTGTACGTGTGTATATCACTGAATTCCTCCTAATGATGTGGAGGAATTTTTTATGACATTTTTTGTTTTGTTTGAGTGTGCCCCTGGGTGGTTTGGATTCACAATTGGAAGGGGTTAAAATGTATAAATCCCTATACAATAAATATAAATTAAACTAACTTCCTACAAGTTATAAAGCTAAAACTATGTATCATGTAGGCCTAATATTATTTTGATGTGATATATACAAAACTATTTGCAATTTTATTACTTAAGTCAAAGGGTTGAAATGGAATAACTATACTTTAAATAGAAAAGTTTTACATTCAAAACCCTTTAAAATTAAACTTTTTAAGTCTTGTTGGGTTTATTTTTTGACAGAAAAACGGAAAACCACTGGAAATTTTTATTTTTTTTAAAATTCATAATTTTGACATTTTAAAAGTTAAAGTTTCGAAATTGCGTAAAGCGACAGTTAATAGCATGCAGATTGGCCAAGCACAAGGTGGGCCCTATCGGATATATATCTATTTTGCAAACTAACTGTTTAATAAATTTAGAGCGTTATCTTGAAAATGCATATAAATGAATTGTTACTGCCGATTAAGATTTCTCAAACGGATTCTGATTACATGAGCTCAAAACGCATATTTAAGATTTCTGTAAAAATGCTGAGAAGTTGGTTAAAAATGGTCTTGAATCCTATACAGTCATGGGTCAGAGTCTAGAAGAATAGAATTGGTGGTGGAACTTCTCCGCCGTTGGGGAAGAAATGGGTCAACAATTTAAAATGTAAGGGTATGGCATACAATACAATAATGTAAATCGTATTAAAATAGAAACGGAATGGCGCAAGCTAGAGCTTAGTATCTTATTCGTTTCTAAGTAATGGACAATCGAAGTTCTGGAAAATTATATTTTTATTATGACATCAAAGCAGGTTATTAATTTGTTAATATTTGTTGAAGGTACTATTTTTGGTTCAAAACAGAGATTATGTCGTCAATGTTTTTATAACTACATTCAACAACTTAAAATACAATCTAAAAATCTTACCAAGCAGGATGGTATTTCAGTTACATTTAAAAAGGGTGATTTTAAAGTAAAAATATAATTTTCCATAACTTTGATTGTCCATTACTTTGAAACTAAGCAAGATACTAAGCTCTAGTTTGCCCCATTCTGTTTATCGTTTAAGGTTCTACTGTAGTGGCGGCCATCTTGGATTTTTATCCCATAAGAGCAATGTTAAATTTCAAACCATTTATTTCGTTTATTTTTTATCATACAATTGTTTGCAAGATCTCATTTTAAGGACAGCCACAATAAGCATCCGTTTTGCGTTTCACATTTTAAAATTTGTTTTCATTTGTCACGTAATTGACATTTCTGAAGTACCAAGTTCGAGCTTTTTTCTTTACATAATACAAAATGTAGGTCTATAATTAAAAGTGAAACGCAAGCCGGATCCGCAATTTTATAAAGAATATTCTGGTTTTTTTTTTCAGCACTCGATTAAAAAAGATGGATTTATAAAATGGTTTGAAATGAGGCAATGTCAAAGTGTTCATCTGCAAGAAATTGCACTGTTTAGATACGGCTATAGAGAGAAGCGCTGGCGTTTCCGGTTGCTTTTTCGTTTACTGAAGCAGACCCTTAAGGAGCTTTACAGTGGTCCACTAACTACATCACACACCTTTACAATGGGCATTATTAACCCCCCTTGAGTCAAAGTGTGTCCTGTTATGCAACACAAGATGTACATACAAAGTTATTTTAACTAATTTTCGGTAACAAAAATAATGAAGGTATTGAAGGGACTTTATAAAAACTCTGTATATTTTAGAATGCACGTAAAAAAGGTCAGTCCACTTAAAGGCTAAATTTAAAGGTACAAAACATTGAAAGCATGTCCAGAATCGTATTAATTAAGGCAATAAAGGGTGTATTTTAATATTTTGACAGCTCCAATAACACTAATTCCCACCACAAACAAATGACTAGCAATGTAGGTTTGACAGCTGTCAGATGTTCTCATTGTTGAGCAATAATGAGGGACTTCTAATAATAACGCAGCTTTACACCCACTATAACCGCTATGGTTAATAAGCCTAGTTTTAAGATGATCTAGCTTGACTGGTGAAAAGGAATTATTTTCAAAGGAGAAAAAATACAAATAGCCAATCATTTGAGTAAAAAAAGACAGTTTTTGTTTAAAAAAATTTACTGTTAACCGATTGCGCTATGACTTGAGGAATAGTTTGTGGATGAAAATATAGTCTTCGGAAACAATTTTTACTTTCTCACTATACTATAGTATAGAGAAAGTATAGTGATCGCAAAAAAATCGATGTTGCAATTTTTGTGGAAATATCCGTTTTGGAACCCCCTGAGTACAAAAAAGTGGTTTTTACTAAATGTATGTCTATCTGTGTGTCTGTATGTCTGCATGTCTGTATGTATACAAAGTTAGAGAGAAAACTATTCCATCGATTTCAAACAAATTTAGGTTTTGAAACATTTTGAAAAACAACCCCTTTTTGAACAAAAATACCCCAAAAATGAGTTATTATTTTTTTATAAAATAACGGCTCTAACGACTATGACAAAATTTGGCTTATTTGTAACAAATAATGTACCCTACCTTATGCAAAAAACCGCATCTTTCTAAAAAATATCGTTTAGCTAATAATAATAACTGATTTTGGGGGTATTTTTGTACACACTTATGAAGTCACAGTAAATCTCATTTTGTAATAAATAAAAAATGCAACTCTGCGATTTTCATCATTTCTAATTACTTAACTATCTTCTCTGTGATATTATGTAATTGTGTTTGCTAATACAATTCTACTATTGTTAAACATTTATCAACATTGTTTTTGTTCAACAAAATTACCTAACGTTTAATTTCATTGCGTAACAATATGGCAACTCTCTTCTACAATAATAAAAAAAACCTTATTGTTTATTTTATGTGTTAAGGCATTTCCATTAACTTGTAAACACAAACACTTGATTCTTTAAACTTTGAGAAAAAATATTATTTCTATAAAATTTGCCCATGTTACCAAAGACTAGTTAGTGCACGGTACTTAAAGAAATGCTGAAATCTGTGTGACTAAAAGTTTCCTTAGCAACTTGATGTACGTATACTAAACGATATGCTTACTTCTGGTTTCAGAGTCACCGCTTGTCTGTAATACACTTCAGCTTCGTATTTTCGTCCTGTCTGGCGGAGCGCTGTCGCGGCCGCAAGTACAAGGTCATATTGGTCCGGAGCGAGTTGAGCTCCAATTAAATACTGTCTGGCTGCTTCCGTGTGCCTGCCCATCTCCGACAGAAACTGTCCTGTAAACGAAATGAAAGTAAGTTGTGTTAGAGTTTCTAGTTCAGTATAACTAAATAATTTGTGTAAATATAAGTAGTGTTCGACGATATAGCGTGAAACCTATCCCATTTGGGTAGGGGTGGTTTCTCATTGGGGAGGGGTGGTTTATCTTTGTGGAGGGGTGGCTTATCATTGGAGAGGGGTGGTTTATCTTTGGTTAGA
>JAGFPH010000097.1:663817-686840 GCA_018207615.1 Philaenus spumarius
TTTGGTTAGAGGTGGTTTATCTTTGGAGAGGGGTGGTTTATCTTTGGAGAGGGGTGGTTTATCTTGGGTTAGAGGTGGTTTATCTTTGGAGAGGGATGGTTTATCTTTGGATAGGGGTGGTTTATCTTTGGGGAGGGAAGGCTTATCTTTGGGGAGGGGTGGCTTATCATTGGAGAGGGATGGTTTATCTTTGGTTAGAGGTGGTTTATATTTAGAGAGGGTTGGTTATCTTTGGAGAGGGGTGGTTTATCTTTGGAGAGGGGTGGTTTATCTTTGGGGAGGGGTGGCTTATCATTAGAGAAGGGTGGTTTTTCTTTGGTTAGAGGTGGTTTATCTTTGGAGAGGGGTGGTTTATATTTGGAGAGGGGTAGTTTATCTTTTGGGAGGGGTGGTTTCTCATTGGGGAGGGGTGGTTTATCTTTGGGGAGGGGTGCTTTCTCATTGGTCTGAGGCCAGTGATGGTAACATTTTTATAATAATTCGATCACGGAGCTGAAACGCTGACGTGAGTTGAGAGAATTTATAAATTTAACTTTATATATTTTAGGGTTTCAACCAACTGTTTGGGAAATTGGTCTACGCACGAAGGAGCTGAATGGCTGCCTGCTTGTACGAAATATATTAGTAGAATTGTTTTCAGCGGAAAACTCGCCAACTATTTTGCATCCCGGCTGTTTGCCTCAGATCAGAAGCTGCTCCCATGCTGAAATCACACACGTGGATTTGAACTGTACACTTTTATGCTATTTTACGTTTGGATCGATTTTGGGGGGAACCAGACCTACTATAAGGATGTGTAAAAAAATGTGCAAAAAACCTACATTTATATTTTGTGGATAAAACCGTAAACAAGACTCATTCTAGTACGAAAAATCTAAAAATATTGTTACTTCTGGTAAAAAAACGTGCTTCCAGTGTTTGGATATTATGGCTATCGAACTCGTCCGAGCGACTTAGAAAACCAATGAGTGTGTAACAAATTTGGAACAAATCGGAAGTAAAATGCGGCCGTTAAAATAGATGTTACAGGAAAAGTAGATTTTTCAGTAAGAGTTGTCTCTGCCTAGGTAAAGTCGACTCTTACTAGTATTTTCAGTAAAAGTTGATTAAAAGCGAAATGTGATGAATTTTGATTTACATTTACTAGTCAGAGTTGACTATACCTGGAGAAAGTATATTCATACTGCCTCTTACTTGCAAGGAAACGGTATACTACATAATACAAAAAAGTAAACTTTTATAATACAAAGAGAGATAAAAAATGTGTATAATTTTTTACAGCAAGGTAAAGATTTGTGACACTTTGAGTTGCAGAGCACATCTTTCTTCTTACACATGCACTTTGATTTGTATTTAGTGTTGCAAGTGCATTTGAAAATATCATTGTCTACTTCCAAGCGATTGTGAAGTTGCAACATTTATCAAAGCTATTGTTTATCCATAGGTTTATTTATCCATCAGCTGTTGATTAACCTAATCTAACCTAACCTGACTCCTTGGCAACATCTCTGAATCAACTTTTACTAAACCACAGCAGGCATAGTTAACTCTTCCTAGGAAAAGTTAATCTGGTTATTTTTAATCAACTTTAGTAAGAGTTTACACTTCCTAGACAGAGTCAACTCTCCCCCACAATCTACTTTTCCTGTAACATGTACATACATATATGAAATGTTTAATGACACTCCAAAGCGTGTTCTGGGAACCATGATAGGTTCTCATTGATTACTCCCGACCTTAGATTTACCATAAAAGACAAGGCTTCGTAAGATTGCATCGCAGCCGTCGGCCTTCGGTAAGAAGTTGCCCCCATGTGGAACCGGGTATTTTTATGCTATTTTCCGTTTTGATTGACTTCGGGGAAACCAGACAGGATATAAGGTCGCATAAAAAATTTTACCTGCAGAATATCTCCTATATTATATGTTTTAGATACAACCCCAAGAAAGTTGTATTATAAAATTATTATGGGAAGTTTTTTCTTTATTTTTAAATTCAGATTTATCATTTTGTAAGATATAAACTTCAACATATTTTTGTGCAAAACATATAACTCGTATACTGTCTACATTAAATGTCCATGACTCACCAAAGTGCTGATAGACAGTCGGGTCCGTAGGAGCCAGGTTCTGAGCTCTTTGGAACAACCTCTCTGCTTCCATCACTCTGGTTTTCTGTAAATAAATGGAATTACCCACTGTAATAACTTGCAGTTTCTCTGTTCTCAGTGGATTAAAACACTAAAGATATAACTGTGGAATTGATATTTTAGTCTTAAATCAACTACTATAAAAAGGAGTGTACGTACGTGAGTAAAAATATAATATAACAGCTGATTTCACCCATCAACTGTAATAGAATCGTGGGTAAAACTTTTTGGTTATGTTTAGAACTTCAATCAATAATTTAATGTCATGTGAAGTTGATTAAAAAAAAATCCAATTTATCGAACTAAAATTGGCTACATACGTTATAAGATTTGCATTGAGGTTATAAAATGAATACAACAACCTTTTATCATCAATATATGCATTTTATGCAAAATGAAATAAAGAAGAGATACCGATTCGTTTAACTTCAGAAACACTAGTACATCTTCTTATAACATATACACACATTCGATTATTAATTTCTTCATTATAATAAATCGACCACGCAGCTGGACCGCTGACGTGAGTTGAGAAAATTTCCAAAATTAAGTTTATATGCCTATGTTTTAGGGTTTCAACCAACAATTTGGGAAATAGGTCTACTCACGAAGGCGTTGAACAGCTGTCTGTGCGTACGCAATATATTAGTAGAATTTGTTTCCTCCTAGTGGCCTCGCGAGTTTGCATCACTTGGCTTTGAACTGGGTACTTTTATGGTATTTTACGTTTTTGTCAATTTTGGGGGAACCAAGCGAGCTATAATGTCGCGTAAAAAAACAAAATGCGCAGAATAACATCCTACATTTATATTGTTAGAAAAAACTCTAAAAAATTTTCATTCTCGTATTAAAAATGTAAAAAAATAGTTACTTCCGGTCAAAAAACGTACTTCCGGTTGTTGGATTTTTTTGGCTAACGAACTCGTCCGAGCCACATAGACAACCAACACGTGTACCAAATTTAGACCAAATCGGACTTAAAATGCGTCCGCTAGAGTGCGAACACATATATACATATATATATGCATTTTTTTTACACCCCAAAACGTGTTCTGGGGACCATGATTGGTGCTCATTTGCTACTCCCGACCTTGGGTCTCACCATAAGGGCCACTGCAATAGCTCATTTTTCCTACGGAAATTCGCTAATAATACTAGTGGACCCGGCAATGCTTAGCTATTGCTTGATTTAATTTCAAGGGTTATTTTTTTTATCCCTTTGACTTAAACATTTTTTTATATACCTTAAAAATAATATTACGTAAATTTAGTTTTATAGGTTGTAGGAAGTTAGTTCAATTTCTATTTATTCTATAGGGATATCAACCCCATTTCAAACCTTTAGAACCTTTAGACTCTAGCATTTTTAACGTCTAAACACTCCTGGAAATGATTTGGGTAAACTGCGAAATTTTTAGTGAAATCGATCGAATAGTTTTTGAGTTTATAGAGGATAAAGAAACATTAATTTTTATACAGAGTGTTCATAGAGGGTCAGATATGTGTAAACATTAAATTTGTTCTGTTATGCAACAAACAATATAAAGTTTTGTTAACTTATTTTCAGTAACAAAAATAATGAGGGGGTTAAAGGGACTTTATGAATACTCTGTATATAATATAGTAAGGGTAATAAGGTACATTTTATTAAAGCTCATTAGCTTACACAATTTAATTCAAAACCTTGTATGGATTTTACTTTAAGGTTATAAAACGACGTTCACTCCCTTTGAGATTTTATTTGACTCTACATTGAAATTGGACTGAACCATAGTAAATCAAAAAGAGTAAAAAAAGTTTAATTTGATCCTGACAGTCCTTTCTATATTACACAATGTACGTCTGTCCGCTTTTAAAATAGAGAATCACCTTTTTGTTTTCCATGCACCCCTCCCTCCCAAATGTAGGTTGGAATTAGGCCAGGTTTGGTAAAAAAATTTCAATACTTCTCACGTTTTGACAATATAATTATATTGGGTCCTAATAGTACAGTCCAAATCTAATAGTACAGTCCAAAATATTTAATAAAAAACAGTTAGTGGTAGGCGGAAACACCATAAGACGCCATGTTAACCTATGTTCCTTTTTCTCAGAAACTACTGCACCAATCATGGTGAAGTTTTACACTAAGTTTAATTAGGCCTTTGGATATACACTGATTTTTTTTAGCTATGTTTATCCAAAAACGTTTTTTACAAAATTACTGTTGAAAAATCCATTTTTTATTTTTTAACATTTTTTTTAAGTACTTTATTTCTGTAGTATGTCTACAAAAAACTCAGTCTGTGTACTGAGTTAAACACTTTAGTTTTTAGTTAATAAACTAGTAAACACTGTCAAAAAATTTCAAAAGAATCAGAACTTGAAAAATTGGTAAAATATCAAACTTTTGGAAAAACGCAAAAAACTAAAAAAATTGTTTTTTTTTGTATCTTACTAGTTACTGAGGTGTAAGATTAATTTTTTTAGGCTTTCGATACCTCAGGGTAAGGCAAACTTGATAGAGTAGGCTAGTTTTAGTTTGATATATAATTTATATATAGGCCTAAAAAAAACGCGTTACGCAGCGTAAACGAATTCGCGGGTCAACATTACAGTCAGATGACAAATAAAAGTGCTCCATGACCCTAAACCTACTTGACATTATTTATTTTATCTAACATATTAGTTAGATACCAAAAATTACAAAATCATATAATATTTTGTATTTTTTACGCTTTTTTTTAGCTTTCGCGGAAACAAAATCTAAGATATGGCCTAGTAAAAATATATATTTTACTTACTGTTACACAAAACAAAACCAAAAGCAGAAAAATAATTATGACAGCTGTATTGTAGCTGTAGACACTAAAAGTGGCTGCCAACCTCAGAAAACTGAATAACAGTTTCTTACATAGCTATATAAATAACACAGCCATACATAAAACAACGCATTAGGAAGCGGGGCATGACGCTATCTAAAAAGTCGGTGTAAACTTCATTTCAAATTTTTTTTCTCATTTTAATATACTTAAAACCTACAAGTATGATATATTACTGCGTTCAGAAAAACCTAAATTTTAAGAAAAAAATATAAAAGGAAAATCTAAGAAAATAATTTATTGAGGTCCGCCTCCCCACAGTTAATAAGTTTTGCACAAAATATAGATTAAACTCACATTCTTGGCTAGAAGTTTTCCATAAGTTAAATGCGCAGGTATATGATCAGGCTTGGCATCCAGAGCTGATCTGTACCATTGTTCAGCTTCCGTGTGTCGGTGAAGCCGGGTCAAAACCTCTCCCAGTAGATTGTACAGGATCTAAGTAATACAGTAAAAATTATTGAACTAAATAATAAACAGTTGTTCTATCAGAAATGCGTAATACGTTTAATATTCAGCCTAGGACAAAAGCTATTATAGAATAGAATGAATAAATATATATTGTGACAAAATATTTACCCAAAAAATACATGAGTGTACAATGTTGCAAAAGCAACCATAAATATTAAGATTCAGATTACCGGGATGCCATTTGTACAAAAATAAATTAGGCCTGCCTAAACTATGAAATCATTAACAAAACAATACATCCAAATACATGTTCAAACACAATATATACAATTAGAAACATCGAAGCCCCAATCACAAGTTTGGTAAATAACACTACACAAATAAACTGAAAAACATTTATTGGTAGAGTTGTTCTAGTTCCCTGATGTACATTTCGGTAACCAAGTTACCATAATCGGAGGGTTCTAAATCTTAACAGAATAATTCTTATCAATAAAATGTTTTTCAGTTTATTTGTGTAGTGTTATTTACCGAACTTGTGGTTGGGGCTTCAGTGTTTCTTATTGTTTACATTCACCACAGTACTGATTGAAGATACAAAAACTTATACAAATAAATAACAATTTGACCACACAGCTGAACCGCTATCGTGAGTTGAGCGAATTTCCAAAATTAATTTGATATGTTTTAAAGTTTCAACCATTTGGGAAATTGATCTACTCACGAAGGCGCTGAATACGAAGGTGCCTGTGCGTACGAAATATATTATTAGAATTTGTTTGCACCTAAGATCCAGCGCTCCTTCGTTCCACTCGCAGCGCGGAAAAAATTACTTTGCGAGTTTGCACCTCGTGTTATGGACTGCTTCGCTTGGCTTGCAGCGTACAAACTCGGCCGTCGGCCTCGGATGAGACCAAATGGATTTGAACAGTGAACTTTTATGGTATTTTACGTTTTAATTGATTTTGGGGGAACCAAGCTTGCTATAATTTCGAGTAAAAACACAAAATGTGCGAAACAATATCCTGCATTTATATATTTTTTTAAACCCCAAAATATTTTAAATAGTTTGAAAATTCGAATCAATAATTACTTCCGGTCAAAAAACGTGTTTCCAATTGTTGGATTCTTATGGCTAACGAACTAGTCCGAGCGAATTAGACAACCAACTTGTGTAAACAATTTGGATAAACTCGGACTTAAAATGCGGACGTTATCGTGCGAACAAATATATACAGAGTGTTCATAATGTCCCTTTAACCACCTTTATTATTTTTTGCTATTGAAAATAAGTTAACAAAACTTTGTATATATCTTGTGTTACATAACAGGACACATTTGTTGACATTTATGATTTTAGGGGGCTTGAGGGGGAAGGGGGATCGACAATTTCAAATATAAAGGTAGGTCATGTAATACACCATTCAAAAACTTATTAAAAGAGAAATAGAATGTCGCAAACTAGAGCTTAGTAACTTGCTTCGTTACAAAGTAATGGACAATCAAAGTTCTGGAAAATTGTATTTTTATAACATCAAAGTGGGTTATTAATTTGTTGATATTACGAATAAGTAGGTTGTACTTTATTTTACAGAACTTTGATTGCCCGTTACTTTGAAGCAAGATACTAAGTTCTAACCGATGCTCATTTACAACTCCCGACCTTAGGTCTTACCATAAGGGTCACTTCAATAACTCATCTTTCCTATGGAAATTCGCTAATAACTAAATTTAAAAAACTAACATATTATATATACCCTACTGTTGAGTCCACCAAAACTAGCAAACCTATAATCAAATTGGGTCTAATACAGCCAAAGTTTCCCTACGAAAGCTCGACAAATTCCAGTAATCATCCCCTTTGTGAGCGACCACATTATACAGATCAATTGACGAGCTCGGTGGTGACGTCAATTAAGGTGTAAATGGACCTAAGCTTAGGTGTAAATCTGTTGTTAAGCTTCTGGTTATTTGAACCAAGTTAGTAGTTATAGTTCGTATTTCAGTTGAGTTGTTTTTAGCTACGAATAAAACAGATCATGCCCAGAAAGACGAAAACGTCCGAATCTCCATGAACTAACGCCCATCATAAGACTAAACAAAAATATTTGTTGTCAAAGATGCTTAATAAAACCTACAAAGATGCTGGATTAGATTTGTGTTAAGATGCTAGATTACAAACCAAAACATCATGGCTACTGAAAATATAATTTTACTAGCGAATTTCCATAGGAAAGATGAGGTATTGCATTTATGGTAAGACCTAAGATCGGGAGTAGTACATAAGCACTGATCATGGCCCCCAGAATACTTTTTGGGGAGTTATTAGAAATTATATGTGTATACATACTGCAGTGTTCGCACTCTAGAGGCCGTATTTTAAGTCTGATTTGGTCCAAATTTGGTACACTCGTTGGTTGTCTACGTCGCTCGGACGAGTTAGTTAGCCAAAAAATCCAACAACGGGAAGCACGTTTTTTTGATAAGAAGTAACTTTTTATAGAGATTTTTCGTACTAGAATGAAAATGTTTTCGAGTTCTATCTAAACAAATAAATGTAATATATTATTCTGCACATTTAATTTTTTTACACGATCTTATAGCTCGCTTGATGTTCCCAAAATTTATGAAAACGTAAAATAACATAAAAGTACACGGTACACGTGGGTTATTTTACCTAGGAGGCATCTTCTGATCAAGTTTGTACGCTGCGTGCGAAGCGAAGCTGTCCATAACCAGAGGCCGCAAACTCAGCGAGTTTTTCCGAAGGAGCGCCTGAGTCGAAGCTGAAAACTTAGGTGGAAACAAATTCTAGTATTTAATTTCAAACACAAAGGTAGCTATTCAGCACCTTCGTGAGTGGATCAATTTCCCAAAATAGTGGGTTGAAACCCTAAAACATATAAACTTAATTTTGGAAATTCCCTCCACTCATGTCAGCGGTTCAGCTGCGTGGTCAAACTATTTTACATCACCGAGTTACAGCTTCAATGTTTATTATCTTGTTAGTTTAATTGAGTTTAACATCTATAATGTAAATCTGTAACTCCTTCGTGCACTGGGAGATCTAGACGGGCACTAATGCAGCGTCCCGGGGGTATACAAATGACCGCGATTCCTCTCGCAGTGTTGAAGCCAGACATCCCTAGGGGCTCTAGTATCTTTATTCCTGAGGGAGTTCTTGGATTGTACTTTTCGATGTGTAACCTCAAAATCATTAAGTTGCTCCTGTTAAATTTGCTTCATAAATTTTTCTTAATCTTTTCCAGGCCAATCTTAATCTCACATTTAGCCAATACTTGTATAATTATTTGCTTTTACAATTTATTTAATTTTTTTCTAAACGGACACAAGAACATTAACCAAAGAACTATACTTTAAACAGTTTCTGTTTGCTTTTTAAAAATAACTTATTTTTTTTTGTATAATTTTTTTGTAAAGGTGGAACTTATCAGCATATTTGTCTTAGGCTCCCTATATCTTATCGCCCAAATTAAAAAATCATATCAAATCAATACACACAAAACTCTTTTCCAAACTTTTCTATCATATATATATACTATAATATTTGTTTTATTGAGACCAAACAATACAAGCAAATTCCAAAACTGATCTAATTAGAACTACAAAATAAAACTTTAAGAACGACAATATTATTGAAATCTTTTCCCAACCGACAATTAATAAAACCCAAGGTGGAAAAAGCTCTGTTCACTATATTTACAACATGACAACTAAAAAGTAAATCTTGTGACGTAAGAACGCCCAAATCCTTGAACCTAGTAACCCTATTCAATAACTGAAATCGATGTTATAATTAATTAAAGGCTGAAATACTCTATAATATGAAATTTCGAAATTTTTTTTAAATTTAGATGAAATTTATTATACTTTTACAAAAAAATCTATCAAAATTTACTTGCAAAATTTGAAAATCATAACTAGTTTTAATATTGTTTTTTGTAATTTTCAAATCGTCGGCGTACATTACACATTTAGAATTGTTGAAAGACAAAGCTATATAATTAATGAACATATTAAAAAATAAAGGTCTCAAAACGCTTCCCTGAAGAACAACGGATCCCGTTATAAAACTATTAGATTTAAAACCACAATACGACGTTACATATTGATACCTAAAAACAGATAGGAAAAGACAAACACAAGTACAGTAGATGGTTTTAGAGATATTTGACAAAACAAATTTTTAAATGGCCGCCATTTTTAAAGTATACAAAATAACGTTCTGGTTTCTTGTACAAGAGTAAAAGGTTAAGTAACAAATACGTACAGAAAATTTGAGGTCAAAATCTTTTCTATTTCCAAAGATAATAAGTGTTTATTAAAAAAAATAATTGGAAGATAATTCGAAAACCAAGCATTTTCGGACCTATATTATTTATTGGAACTGTTGGAAGAAGTTTTTTTACGCGGGTTGCGGTAGGAGTTGACAAATAAAAAATGTAACGCGTAACGAAAAATAAATTAGTTGCTATGGCAAGAACAAATACAAAATATGCGTAACGAAAAAGCGTTATTGTATTGGTTGCTTTGGCAATTAATGTAAATACATTCAAGAAACATGTGTTTTGTTCATCAATCTAAATTCGATTGGTTCCGTGCGGCATATCGTCAAGCGCTGGAATTAACAAAATTAACAAGAAATGAAAAGAAATACAAACTTAGAAAAGTAATTTAATATAATTATATAGTTTGATACAAGTATTACTGTTTCCATACGTTTAATGTTATTATAATGAGGTGTAAATGCATTCATTGGTGTAGGTGTCGATTCATTTGAAATACATTCAATAAAAATAAAATGTTGGTTCATCAGTCTAGGCCTAACCTAAAATTATTGTGTGTATGTTTAATTAATTTACCTGCCTTAAAGGTAACATACACACAATAATTTTATGTTGGGCAGAAAATTTTAAGTCTAGGCCTAACCTAAAATTATTGTCTGCATGTTGCCGTTAAGGCAAGCAAAATAAATTAAACATACACACAATAATTTTAGATTAGGCCTAGACTGATGAACCGAAATTTCATGTTTATTGAATGTATTTACAATCAATGGACATTTAACTGTGTTTACCATCTTAGCTTTGATGTTATAATTAATTATAAACCTTTATTATATAATAACATTAAACGTATGGAAACGGTAAATACTTGTATCAAAACAAAAACTAATAATACACGGCAATTGAAAGATTAAAATTATATCATTAAAACAATATGTATCTTATTATAGTATAACTATATGCCAATAACTACCATGATGATAAAACTGGAAACAAATTAATCTAATTTATAATTCACTATTTTTTTGAATAAATTATATTCTTCCAAAAGTATTAAATGAAAATCTGTGATTTTATTCCTTACTTTGCATTATTTACATTTAAAAATTGATGGTAAATAAAAAATATACGATTTACAGATAGGAAGAGAGAGTAAGAGAAAGTCGCATAGAGGGGACATAACGCTTTTTCATCATGTCACGAAAATTTGTAAATATCTATAATCAAAATATCCATATTAAATTACATTATAATTCGTTCCTGACGGGGGTCCCATGACCGCACACATTTGTTTTGTTATGTTCGCCTATAGAACAGTTTGATGCAATTTGGGACTATATTTTCTAGACAGCCTGTATATTGAAATAGACGTTACATTGTTAATAAATAGCTAAATTTTTGGTTTCATCTACTAAAGTGAACCTTTAAAAGATGGTCCAACTATTTATAGATAAAACATTTATTAACAAAAACACTTTATTTTTACTGTACCAATTTTTTTATGTTAATGAAAAAACAGCAAAAATAGCCGGCATCTCGGGTTTTATTCAGTCAAATTTGGTCCAATAGGGCTCAAACTCTTCGTTTTTAAGAGTTAATGAAAATTCGCAGACAGATGTAAATTTAATTTATAACCTACAACCTAGAATAAAACCTGAAATAACCTCAATAAAACGTTACAAAAACGTGATAATTTTCCAATTTTTAAGGACTTTGCCCAATAATGGCGCAGGTGTAAAGTCGGATCTTCTTTAATCTACACCACAAAATCGCCGATTCAAAAAATAAATACTGTTTAGAGGATTTTTCTAAAAGCTACAATTTGGTGAACTATGTAGCACATACGGTTATAAAGTGAAATGCTGTTTCATGTTCACATAGGTTGCACAGAGAACAAAGATAATAATTTGCCTATGTAACCCAGAGTTTGTAATTCCAATGTAGCTTTTATAATCCACCCTATTGTCGTATTATCAACGTTATATTTAAAACAAGTTGTTCGTCTAGGTTGAGGGTCATCTGGGGGCCGCGTTTTGTTTACCATTCATTATCAGTATTTATTACTGTATACACAGGGTGTCACTTAAGTAAAGTGCCAACCTTCGGCAAATGGATCAAAATAAAGAAAAAAAATCAAGAATACATTTTTTCCGCCATTTGTTTTTTTTTAAATAAAATAAATCACATATATTTTAGACCGATTTAGTTCAAACTTGGCATGAAGTTTAACCTAACAATGATAATATTTTAAGAAAAATAAACGATTGTTTCCCATAATGCGTTGCATCATATTTAAAATGGCGGCTGTTTGAAAATTTCAAATTTAAATTATCCCAAAACCGTACGTTTTAACAAAAAATGTCAAGATATATTTTAGTATTTCCGACATTCCCTATTGGATGGTGTAACTGTCAAAACAATCGGATGAAGAATAATAGTTAAGTTAAAGATAATAACAGCATACGTTGTTGTGTTGGTATATGATGCCAGGTTGAACAAAGCAATTACTACACGCTAGGGGCTCTGCCCCTGATCGCTTCGCTCGTTAACTCCTGCGGTGATATATGGTGATGCCAAGCAAACTGCAAAATCCCTACTTTTGTTAATAATTTTTAAGGAAATAATCATTAATTAGGACAGAGGCACTTGGATCTAACTTTTGGTGTGGGGGTAGCTATGACCTGTACAGAATGACGAAATAGAAACGCAATATCTCCAACATTTGTCCACAAAATCCATAATTTTAAAATTTTGTCTATTTTTTAACAGGAATTTGAAATATATTCGGAATAAAAAGTAGCTTAAAATATTCTCTGAATGGTCGTCTACATGTTAATGAAAGTTTCGTCAAAATTGGTTCAGCCATTCCGGAGATTAGCCAATCCAAACAGACAGACAGATAGGAAAAACATTTATAAATGTGTGTTTAGGTTTTACTAGTGTGTGAATAACCATATGAGCTTAGAACATAGCTTATATTATGAGCTAAATAACTTAATTTTATCTTTCACCAGAATTTTTTGACAGTTACTGTACACTATCCGATAGGAAATCGAAAGGGCTACGAAAATGGTGTCTTGAAGTTTGTTGTTAAAATGTACGGTTTTTGGGAAATTCAGGTTTGAAATTTTCAAACAGTCGAAATTTTGAAACGCATTATTGTACATAATCATTTATTTTTCTTAAAATAAATCATTGTTAGGTTAAACTTTATCCCAAGTTTGAACTCAATCGGTTTAATCGTTCTCTAGTTATGAATTATTTTGTAAAACATTGCGGATATCTGGAAAAGATTTTGGAAAAAATTATCCTTTATTTTTTATTTATTGTGACCCGTAGAACCATTTCCCGAAGTTTGGCACTTTACTTACGGGACACCCTGTATAGTGTTTACGAACCTGAGGTTGATATCCCGGTGGCATGGAACTCACAGCCTCCTTGTACACCAACACAGCTTGTTCGTACTTTCCTCTGTCGGCGTGAAGTCTGCCTAGGTGAAGCAACGCGGTGATGCGGGTGTTCTCGTGAGTCCTTCTGTCTTTCAGCCCTGTTCCGTCCAGTTGGGAACATCTTCTCAGAACGGATTCGGCCTCTTCGCATCTTCCTCTGGAAGCGAGGAGCTGACCGAGATTCAGGTGTGCCACTGTTTGAAACAAAGAAATACCCTTATTAATACACTCATAGAATGTTTAAAATAGTAATTTGAAAAAGGTAAAAATGTGTGTATGTTGTATTGCCGAAAATAGATGTAAACTTTATCAAAATTGGTTTTTCGTAATCATTATATTAATACGTGAACATCGAATACACAAGTAACTTTTTTTAAATTTCTATATAAACTGAGTGTTCGTAAAGTCCCTTTTACCCCCTTTATTATTTTTGTCATTGAAAATAAGTTATCAAAACTTTGTATATATCTTGTGTTGCATAACAGGACACATTTGTTTGACATATCAGAACCTTTATGATTTTGTGGAGCTTGGGAGGCGGGGGGGGGGGGGGTAAGGGGTAAACAAATTCAAATATAAAGATAGTTCATGTAATATACCGTTGGAAGTATTATTAAAACAGAAACAGAATTGCGTAAACTAGAGCTTAGTATCTTGCATCGTTTCAAAGTAATGGACAATCAAAGTTCTGGAAAATGATATTGTTGTCATATTGTCAAAGCAAGTAACTAATTTTTTAATATTAGGAATAAGTAGGTTGTATGTTATTTCCAGAACTTTGATTGTCCATTACTTTAAAATTTGAAATTGTTAACCCTCCCCCCCTCTAAGCCATAATGGGTTAGAATCATAGAGGGTCAGATATGTCAAAAAAATTTGTCCTGTTATGCAACACAAGATATATACAAAGTTTTGTTACCGTGACTTATTTTCCGTAACAAAAATAAAATAATCAGTTAAAAGGACTTTATTAACACTCTGCATAAAAGCGGCTTTGTACTGACTGACTGGCAAACAGAGAACCAACTTAGAACAAAAACTACTTAAGATACAAATACGAAAATGTAAAGGTATATTTTTATACGGTCATAGAATCACACTAAGAATGGATTTTGCAAAACAAAATATTTTAAAGCGAAAAAATAGTGAAAATTCGGGGTTTCACTCCCCAGCCGTATAACATATAAAACAGCTGTTCGGATCAAAATTGAGCAACTCGTGTTTATTTACATTTAACCATAGAAACCAACTGATTTTTGAGGTTAGATCAACAAACTAAAAGCAAACACAAATAAAAATCAACGGACAATGCTTACTGTATTATAATTCAGTTCAAACATATATCGTTACATAATATAAATAAAGCAGCTGATTTGGATCAAAAACCAATTATAATTTTAAGTTAGGCCTACAATGAAGGGAAACGCGTTAAATTTGGCAAATTTAGAATCAGGTAATAATTATTCACGTAAAAGCAAACAAAAGGCTTATTATATTATAAATCAGACATCTGTGTTACATAGTTACTACACTGTTTCCTTTAGTTTGTAAAATCAAAAAAAATTTGAAATTTTTATTATTGATTATTTAAATATTATTAGTGAAATCGTAGCCCCAAAACGGGTGAACCGATTTTGATTTAGTTTTTTTTTGTTTCAAAGGCGTTCTTATATACGATTGAAGAAAATCTGTTGAGTCGTTCCAGGGTTTTTACAATTTTAATTTATGTGTTATGTAACGTTGTTTTTTTTAATATAGGCTAATTCAGTTTTAAATATGAGTAAAAAGTAGAACTTTAAGAAGTTCTATCTTGAGATTTTTTACTCAGATTTAAATGAAAAAGTATAATACACGATTAATCTTAAGTTGAGTTTGATTTCATTTACCCTGAATAATTTCTTTGAAATTTTGCTACGGTGAAAATTTTAAAAGGTAATTTATACAAACAGAAAATTAATTGTACGTTTTGGGCACGTGTACTGTTTTAAAAGTACTTAGCAGAAATTTCACAGAAAAATTCGTTACCTGATTGACCGCTACAATGGATTTCACTGTTAAAAAATCACAGTTACCTCAATTCACAATATCAGTTAGAACCGTTACTGAAACGTAACTGTTAGTCCATCACTAAACCTTTGTCGCGTTGGTCTAACTTGCATTTCTCCTATTCATTTCTTGTATCGAATGTACCAGTATCGAAAATGTCGATCTATAAACAACACCAATAAACCTTACGAAGTTTTCTTAATTACTTCGCAAGCGTCTCTTAGCCTCAGAGTAAATGGTTTGCTTTGTAAAAATTCATATTAACTTCAAATTGTATTGCATTTAGTACTGCTTGTATGCAAAGTTAAAATGAAATGTAAATCATGACAGAAGTTTGCGCTTGGTTTAGTTAAAAGGGCGATTGACTAAGCGTTGAAATGTTCTTTGTGCATTTTTACTTAAACATTCCTTTTGGTTTCTTGTTCCAATTCACCGTTTTAAATTATTTTCCATCAACAAATTGAAATGGGACAGTTTAAAAAAAATGATTTTAGATATTCAATTATTGTTTTAAAGATATAACTGTGTTTAGTAAAATTCTAAAAAATATTATCGAGTCATGGTTTCGACAGTGACTGCATAAATACAGGCAGCTTAAGGCTCGAGCCATTAAATTCAAAAAGTTGGCTACCAACTTCAATGTTAAAATAACCTAACCATACCTTCACTTGTAAGCACATTTTTGTGTTATTTTCGTCAAAAAACGAAAGCTGTATTTTTTTTCTTAAAGTAAAATAGATTGTGGGTGTTGATTGCTAAGGGTTTTTGCAACTGAGTAAAAATTTATAAAGTTTACTATTTTTTACTATTTATATCATACGTTTATGAAAACAATAAAACGGTTTTTGAAAATGTATTCAGCAATCAACATCCGCATATGACAGTACTTCAAAAAGAAACTAAATTTTTAAATTTATTCCACGAATTAACGGAAAAAAATGACTTATCTGTAGCATTGCGCTAATGGGAATCAGATTCAATATGGCGGACAGGGTATCTCCCCCTTAACACAGACTAAAGACCCCCATACACTTCAAACATTTTGATGGTAGGTTTGAAATGTATGGCATGGTAGTTTTGTTTGTGAAAGCGAATTGGTCGAGACCGAAAAAGTTTGTGAAAAAATTTAGGCTTGACAATAAGGTTTGAAGTGTATGATAGTATTTGCATAAACATTGAAGGATAAACATCTATGAGATCTCTCCTAGTGAGATTTATTCGGTGTGATTTTGTTCTGTTAAAATTAAAATGTTAGTAAGTCAAATTATTATATTTTAATGCTACATAAATCATTTTACGGTAATAGCTATATCATGGATTTACCATTATATTAATTCAGTTTAACTCTTAACTGGGTGTTGAAAATGTATAATTATACATTTGTTTTGTATTGCATAATCTTCCTCAAGTAAATACTGTGAAACAAACATTAAAATAATTATTTCATTTTAACAACTAGTTTCGAACAATGTTTTCGGAATTTCGCTCATTAAGTTGAAGGAAAGGAACCGTCAAATATGTAAAAAAAGACCAACTGAACAATTACGTCTTCTGAGTTTTATTAAATTTTTTGGAATATGTTTACCTGTTCAACATACATAGCAGATTAAGAAAATTCTGCTTTTAACATACACCCCCTTTTCAACTTTTAAAATAGACTAATAGGAATAATAATTTTTGTTTTAATTTAGTTAATTTCTATTTATAATTATTACATTATAATGATTTTTAGCTTAATTAAAACAATCCACATTTTACATAAATATATATTTACTTATTTGATTCTAAAATTATGTAATAGTTTTTTTTAAATAATAAAATTTTTGTTATAATGTTTTACAGAAATTTCTGTAATAGTTTTTAAAATACGTTTTCGTAATAATTTTGTAACCTTATTTTCGTACATTACAGTTTTTCTAATACTTTTTTTGTAATCAGTGTTTGAATAAATAATTTCAGTAATGGCTTTTTAAATACATTTTTATAATAATTTTGGAAAAAAATTACTGTAATAGTTTTTGTAATAATAATTGCGGCACAAACAGCTTCCGTGTCTGACATCCTCTACCGGAAATTTGACTAAATAAACTGAACGTTATTTTGAACGTTTGCATAGTGTATGGACCAATGTTTGCGCAAACACGTTGTTGACCAAACCCAAGGTTTGCGCAAACCCAAGGCAAAATGTTTGAAGTGTATGGGGGCCTTAAGGAAAATATAGAAAACAGAATGATATGTAATATATTACAACTCTGAGAACAGGTAGTTGGTTAACAAACTATAGTAAAGGGAAAGGTTGTGGATGGGCGTGGGAGACATATTATGGTCATAGGGAATAAATATTGTGTGTGCGGTTTTACTTTCTCACTACACTATAGTATAGAGAAAGTACAGTGATCGCAAAAAAATCTATGTTGAGATTTTTGTGGAAATATTCGTTGTGGGACCCCTGGGTCCAAAAAATGGTTTTTACAAAATGTCTGTCTGTATGTATACAAAGCTAGAGAGAAAACTATTCGATCGATTTCGAACAAATTAGCACCAGACATGTCATTTAGGCCTGTATAGATGCACGCAAAAAGCTTTTGAAACATTTGGAAAAACAACCCCCTTTTTGGCCATAAAACCACAAAAAAATCAGTTATAATTTTAAAAAAACGGCTCTAACGGTTTTGATAAAACTTGGCTTATTTGTAGCCCTTTAAAGTACCCTACCATATGCAAAAAAAAAAAAAAAAAATCTTTCTACAAATTCTCGTTTAGCTAATAATAATAATAATAATAATAACTGATTTTTGGGGTTTTTGGGCCGAAAAGGGGGTTGTTTTTCAAAATGTTTCAAAAACATTTTTCGTGCATCTATGTATACAGGTTTAATTATTGACGTGTTTGGTGCAAATTTGTTCGAAATCGATGGAATGGTTTTCTCTCTAGCTAATAATAAAACTATTGATTAGTTAATCTCCTACTTTAATATCTCCTCTCCTACCCCACCTACAATTATGAAGTCAAAGTGAATCTGTTTAATAATTTAAATATGTTTGAGAGAAAGCCAGTTCCTGGTACAATTTATTTTCTTTAAAATGTAGTTCTACCAAATACCTTCGGTTAATAGGATAAATCGTAAATAATTGTGTTTTTAGAAAAACAATATAAAATCAAACGTTTTAAGAATCATGTTTATGTAAATTGTTTTCTTACTTCTGTCATGGGAAATGAGCTCCTGAAGATGTCTTCCTTTTGGAGCGCCCTGTATAAAAACGTGTCACATTTAAAATAATTCATCGCACATCTGAACCGCTGACGCTGACGAAAGTTGAGCGAATTTCCAAAATTAAGTTGATATGTTTTAGTCTTTCAACCAACTATTTGGGAAATTGGTCTGCTCATGAAAGCGCTGAATTGGTGCCTGCGTCTTACGAAACATTAGTAGAATGTGTTTCCAACTCAGTAACCAAGTCCTGATTTCGCGCTGCTTCGTTCCGCTCGAAGCAGAAAAACTCGACCTTGCGGCCTTGGATTATAGACGGCTTCCTAGCTCGTAGAGGATAAACTCGATTCGTTTATCGCTAAAGAATACGGGGTAATTTTATGTTTTGATGAAATTAGACGGGCTATAAGGTCTTATAAAATAAATGTGTAGAATAATATTTTATATATATAGTTTTAGATAAACGTTTAAAAAAACTTTAATCCTAGTACGAAAAATCTTAAGCTCGGATGAGTTTGTTAACCAAAAAATCCAACATCCAGAAGCACGTTTTTTGTCATGAAGTAAAACTTTTTTGAGATTTTTCGTATATATCCTTTTTAATTAACGTCAAAACGTGTTCATGATTGGTGTTAATGACCACTCCCGACCGTCATTCCTTGGACTCATATATTTATTAACATTCATTGAAGGAATATTTAAAATTCTGATGGAACGATTTTAACAAAACTCCAGGGGATGACGGTACAAGTCAGGTCGTTCGGAGCCCCAGGTCCTCCGGGGCGGGTTACCGATGTCAAGTTCGTGACAAGCCCCCGGGGCACGAGTTTTTCTTGATTAATCCGTAAGTTAAACGGGAACTCCAAGTGATGAAGTTCCCAGTGCCGTCCTGACTTCCAGGTGTACCAGTGCTAATTTGGACTGGATATTTGGTTTCCGTGACTCAAAAAATCCCCCAGTGCAAAATTTCGTATAGTTCGGGTGTTTTTTGTGGAAGATATAAATTTGTTCCATCGCTTAAAAATGTGCAGTTGATGAAAGAATACACTTTTCGATGCACAAATGTATTTTCAACCCGTTGCAAGGAAAACCATTGTGCACAAGTTTTAAATGAGCTAACGAAGAGAATGCAAAAAACCGCATCTCAATCCGTCTTACTGCTCAAATTTCCTGCTTTTTGGGGATTTTTGTGAAAAATTTCCTCGCCTATTAGGTCTTATCAAAGACACTTTTTCAGTTTATAACCCCTTTAACTGCATGTGTGGGAAATAATGATTCCACTTTTGTGTCGGAAACTTTAATGCCGTAACTCGAAAGTTGTATCATCCACTTTGTAACTTTATTGTTTCCAATTTCAACTTTGCAGTATCACAGCTGTTACGGGCTTGCGAAGGGAAGCAATTTCATACGGTTTCCAATGAATTGTAACGGAGACATGTTTAAACCGTTGTTTCAAAAAGTATAAAATATAATAGAAACCAGATAGTTTTACTGAATAATGATAATGGCAAAGTTGGCAGACTTACATATTTGTATCAGTAGAAATAAACTATTGTAGCGTAAAGCGATGTTGTTGTGTTATAATCAAACTTCAGTTGGGAATCTTATTTAGTGTTTTCATTTTGGAAACGTTTTGTAGCAGTTTTGACTATTACTTTTACTATTAAATTTCCGTCGATACTTTAGATAATATTTGTCAAAAGAATTAATACTACAGCGATATTTTTACTACTTTTATTGGCCCTACAGCCAGCCTATGGTGGGCTTTGTCCTTCTTCTTAACTCGTCCCTATTTCTGGCTAGATTGAACTTTTTAACAGATAATTTGAATTTCCTTCATCCTGCATCCATTTCTTCCTCTCCGTAATATTCTACCTTCTATATTACCTTGTAACAATTTCTTGGGTATTCGTCCATACGTTCTACTATATCATAACCATGCCAACAGTTGGACTACTAACACTGTGTATCATTTTTACTTGTCAAAGTATGGCCTACTAGCATTATGTGTTTCTTATTAATTTACCAAAGCATGCACTACTAAAATTATGTTTTTCGTTTTAATTCATCAATATATTGACTATTAAAACTATATTTTTCTTTTTAATTTACCAAAGTATGGACTATAAAATTGTTTTTCTTTTTATTTATCAAAGTGTGGACTACTAAAACTATAGTTTTTATTTTAATTTATCAAATTTGGACTACTAAAACTACGTTTTTTCTGACATTGTATCAAAGTATGGTCTACTGACACTACTTTTCCTTTTAAATTGTCAATGTATCTACTACTATAGTTAATATTTTCGTTTTAATGTATCAAAGTATAGAGTACTAAAATTAAGTTTTCTTATTCTCCATCAAACTATGAACTAATAAAACTATGTTTTTCCTTTTAATTTATCAAAGTATGGGCAACTAATACAGTTTTTTCTTTTTCTTTATCAAATTTGGACTACTAACACTGGTTTTCCTTTAAACGTGTCAAAAGTATGGAGTAATATAATTGTGTTCCTTTTAATAATTTTTCAAAGTATTTACTACTAAAACTGTTATCCTTTTAACTTATAAAGTATGGACTACAAAAACTATGTTTTTCTTTTCATTGTATCATAGTAGGGACAGTTAAAAGTGTTTTTTATTTTATTGTATCATAGTGTGGACTACAAAGGAAATTTTATTGTATCAAAGGAAATTGTTCTTCCTTTTAACTTGTCAAAGGGCCTTCCCCAGCGTTGCAAACAAGGGTAAATATAAAAAATGTAAATTGTGTACTTCAGACCACACGGAATAAGTGTAAACTTTTTTTAACACAACTTACGAAATGAGGAAGCACAATGTCCAATTCAGAGGTATTGCCAATTAAACTATACATTTTGTTAACGTTAACGGGTTAAGCCTATGACGAAGGACAATCTGTTACACTTATATACCCAACTCAAATGTACTAAAATAGCAATGCGTTCGTGGCCTAACTGACTAAGGCGCTATTCTATGGTGATAGACTCTGCTAGTTCGAATCTCGGCAAGACCAGAACTTTTTCAAACTGACGGAATAGAGCGTTTCAGAAAATGCGTGATGGTAAAATCTGATTCACCCGACAGCAAACATAGCGCCGAGGTACGCCTATGTAAGGGCACACTTCAAAAATCCTAAAGTAGGTTAGAAACAATACGAGAAACAATACTGATCCCTGTGGTTGTCTGATCTTACAGCTCGCGATGGTACTGGGATAGAGTTATGTGTAAATTGATTTCGTGATGGATAATAGAGTGTGTAAAGCCATTGTATTACACAAAGTGCTAAGTAATGATGTTAACGATTTCTCTCCGAGGTAATATAATAAACCCCGGAGCAGAGCAGAGCCGAGCTGAGATATGATGGATCGCCTATAAGCTGATAAACACTACGTCTTTACCCTCGTAAACTGAATATACTTTGCCGTAATGTCATCAAGTTTTATAAAATGTATTTTCTGCTACAGCGTTATATGAATTACAGCAAGCGTGTATGTATTTCTTGTTTGTTATAGACACAGCTATTTTACTAATATTACATTCTCATCGTAGCAACAAGAGTGTGAGAATACACCTTTAGATGCTATAATTATAAAAAAGTTGTACTATTCGACATAAGATGTAGTTTATAAACAGTTAGATTTATAAAAATCCACATGTACAAATTGAACTAAAAACTGAAATTTCGTAAAGATTGTGCATCTACTGCCTACCTATCTACCTGGCTATTGCTTGATTTAATTTAAGGGTTATTATCCCATTTCATCCCTTTGACATTTCATACTTAAGGGTCGGCTCTAGTAAAACAGAAAGCAACCTTCGACTCCCTATAGCGGTGGTAGGTTACGCGGACATTGCTCATCCTAAATCCATTTATAACCCGAAATTATTCAAATAGCGTTTTTTTAAAAATACCAAACTCTTGGGGACAAAATTCTTCATCCGAATGGCTTGGTAATTTTTCGCTGTAATTAATAGTTACAACGTAAAAAATATTTAAAATCATCCTATAGCGGCGGTAGGTTACACGGACATTGCTCAGCCTAAATCTATTTAAAACCCGCAATTTTTCAAATAGCGTTTTTAAAAAATACCAAAATCTTGGGGACAAAATTCTTCAGGCGAATGGCTTGGTATTTTTTCGCTATAATTAATAGTGACAACATAAAAAATATTAAAAATCAATGTTTTAAATTGTTAATAAATATTAAACAAAATATTTTTCTTAATTTTTAAAAAGCCATTTGCATGCATATTGACCATAGCTTTAAAATGACATATCGTTTATAATTTTCCGATCAAAAATAAAGGAAAAATTTGGATTTTAATTTAACATTGGTCTTATGGAGTGTCAGCCAACATGGCCGACAGCTAGAGCCGACCCTTAAGTAATCGAATTGAAAATGTTTTTATTTATATCAATTAATATTAATATTAAATAATTTGAGATTTACAGTGTGTAGGAATTTAGTGCAATTTGTTTTTCTTGTATAGGTGTAGCTACCCCATTTAAATCTTTTTGTTTGTAGTGACGGTATTCTCAAAACATTCCTGGTACTAATATGTGTAAA